>NC_061157.1:73053424-73063424 GCF_022113875.1 Hydra vulgaris
TCATTTTTATTACAGTATTACTATTGTTATATTTTCATGAATTAAAGACCTTTTCTTTCATTCTAATTGTTGTAGCAATGTGACTAATTTTATATTCATAATACTCTTTTAGATCTCTTCTTCAAATTAAAAATGATTCAACATTTCATATGGGTTCACAATATTTTATTTCGACACTTTCACATAATAAGAGTAATAGACAAATTAAAAGTGATTCAACATGTACAACATTTTATATGGGTTTGCAGTGTTTTATATGGGTTTACAGTGTTTTATATGGGTTTACAGTGTTTTATTTCAATACTTTCACACAACCGAATAAGAGTAATAGACAAATTTTCTATTTTATGTAAAGCAGTTCATTTTTTAATCAATATTAAAATGACTCAAAAAAAAAAAAAAAAAGTTGCAAAAGAAGAATTATTTGCGATGAGAAGTACCGCTGTTGCGATGAGAAGTACCACTGTTGCGATGAGAAGTACCACTGTTGCGATTAGAAGTACCACTGTTGCGATGAGAAGTACCACTGTTGGAGATCCTTTGTACTCACAAGGTATTATTGTTTGAACCTTTGAGTATATTGCTGTATCTCGAGCATTATACAAGGGTTTAAGAAATGATTTTCAGCTACCTACTGTACTATCATCAAAAAAATTGACCTTAAGAGCAAATAAGCTAGATACTGTATCTTTAATTTCCAAAATATTTCAATATTTCACAATTTGGAAGACAGACAGCGCTCATGCATTTTTTTTTTTTTTTTTTTTATTCTTATTACAATTTTATTTGGTATAATATCGTTTTACATAAAATAAAAAAAACACGGAAACTCGAAGAGGATGGCAAGATCCTGTCACCGAGAACCGTTTAACAATGCGATACAAAATAAATAAAAACAAAATACCGATATTTACAATACAAGATTTTTAATAAGCCAAAACCAAACATAAAATACCGTTAAAAAATGTCAAAATATGTAATAAAACTAAATATTTAAATAAAATATTCAAAAAAACTCGAAGATGTTATCAATTGTCAAAATAATTTTTTTCAGTTTATTTTAGAAAAATCAAAGTTTTTTAAAACTATTTGGTTCCACAGAAAAGCTCCGCGATATGATATAAGGGATCTTCCAAAATTTGTGTGCGAATAATGTTGATGAATAAGATTGTCATTTCTTAATTCATATTTGTTTCTTGGCTTTATTTCATATAAATTTTGAAAAAATATTGGGGTTAAGTTTATCTTACATTTGTACATAAAGCAAAGAACATTAAAAACATTTAGTTAATATATATTAAGAATATTCATGTCTATTAAAAGAGGTTTTGCATGAGTATAACGATCTTTAAAATTTATTAGACGTGCTAGATGCTTCTGTTGCCGATAAAGAGGTTCTAATTGACTATTATTAGCACTACCCCACGCAATGTTAGCATAGTTTACATGACATTGGATGAGCGAGTAATAAAGTTGAATTAATGCACGTCTATTTACAAAATTTCTCGCTTTATACAACACTCCAATATTTTTTGAGACTTTATTGCATAACGTTTCGATATGATTTTTCCATGTTAAGTTTTCATCAATGAAAACACAAAGGAAATGTATAACTTTTGATTGCTTTATTTGAACATTGTCAATATATATTTGAGGCATATCATTTGGTAAAAGTTTTTTTTTGGATTTAGGATGAAATAGAGTACATTGAGTTTTTTCTAAGTTAATTGATAATTTATTTGTCTTAAACCAATTTGAAATTTTAACTAACTCTATGTTTATGTCATTAAAAAGTGTAACAATATCACTACTGGACAGAAAAAGGTTAGTGTCATCGGCAAACATCACTGTCGTTAAATTTGAGGCATTGTGCAGATCATTAACATAGACGAGAAAAAGATGTGGCCCCAGCATAGACCCCTGTGGAACGCCACATGTTATATCTAGCAAATTTGTAGAGGAGGATACATCAATTTGCACAAACTGTTTACGATTGCTTAAATAGCTTTTTAGCAAATTTAGAAAATTTCCGCTGATTCCATAGTTTTTAAGTTTTTGAATAAGAATCTCATGATCTATCGTATCAAAAGCTTTTGATAGATCAATGAAAACGCCAAGAGTAAATTGTGATTTTTTAAACGAAACTGCAATATTTCTAGTTAAATGAAGTATTGCGTGTTCAGTGGAATTATTATTTTTAAATCCGTATTGACTGGTATTTAATATTTTATTTTTAGAAAGATGATCATATATTTTATTGTAAAGAATCCTTTCAAATACTTTTGAAAAACCAGAGAGTACAGAAATTGGACGATAATTAGTTATATTTGATAGTTCCCCTCCTTTAAAAATTGGTGAAACTTTGGCGATCTTTAGTTGGTCTGGAAATATCCCCTGTTTTATTAAACAACTAAACACTTGGAAAAGAATAGTTTTTATGTTCTCATAAGATGCAATTAAAATGTTACTATTTATTCCGTCCGGGCCTTTTGCTTTATTGGTTTTTAGCATTTTGTAAGCACATTCAAATTCTTTCATGGAAGTTTCAAAATTATTTAGTACGAAGTGTAAAATAATTTGTTGAGTTAGTTATAATTGGAATATTTTTAGCTAAGTTTGGACCAACAGTTATAAAATAGTTATTTATCTGATTTGCTATATCTTTTGGATTATTTAAAAAAACATCATTGTTTTTAATAACTTTTGGCAAGTTGCTTGTTTTACTCTTATAGTTGCCAGTAAGTTCATTTAAAATTTGCCACGTGCGCTTTGAGTTATTTTTAAACTTCTCTAGTAAGTTTAAGTAGTACTTTTTTTTTAAGTTTTTTCTTTGACATTCAAAATGCTTCACGTAAGTTTTATAAATCTCCTTATTTTTTTCAGTTTTGGACTTTAAATACTTTATATATAATTTTTGTTTAAAATTTGACGATTTTCTAAGTTCTTTTGTAATCCATGGTGACTTAATACTTTTTTTTGTAAGACTTACTTCGTATTGAGGAAAGTTTGCGTCATAAACTTCAAAAAATGTTTTAAAGAACGAGTTATAAACTAGATTTGCTTCAGATGAGAAATTTATATGTTTCCAGTGTAGTAATGATAGTTGTTCATTAAACGACATTAAATTTGCTTCACTGAAACATCGTTTAAAGAAAACTTGATTTGTTATCGATACTAACTCAATGTCAATATTTATTGAGAAAAAAATCGGAAAATGATCAGAAACATCACTTTTAATTAAACCTTTTTTGATGGATTCATTAAAAGTATCCGTTGTCATAATGTTGTCTATTAAGGAAGCAGAATTTGAAGTTACCCTTGTTGGTTTATTGATTAACGGAATTGCGCCGTTTTCAAATAAATCGTTGTAAAACCCATTTATTTTGTAATTTACATGATAATTGAATGCGTTTAAATTTATGTCACCAATTATGTAGTTTAATTTCTTTTCTACTATAGTTTTTTTTATTATATCGGTAATTAAAAATGACTTAAAACTATTTATTTCACCAGATGGTGGGCAATAACAGCAACTTATAATTATATTTTTGTTTTTTTTGGCTAAGATTTCTATTGTTAAAACCTCTATATCGGCATCAGAAATACTCATATCAGGCCTATTTATAAACCGCATTTCTTTGCGCACATAAAAAAGTACTCCACCTCCTCGTTTTTTAGTCTTGCGTGCTAAAGGTACAAGATAAAAACCCGGAAGATGGAGGTTTGAGTTAGATTTTGCCTCATCGGAGCTACACCAAGTTTCCGTTATATATATAATGTTAAAAATGTTTAAAGCTTCCTCAATATTATTCCTAAAAGATTCAAAACTCTTTTTTAAGCTTCTTATGTTAAAGTGTATTACATTTAAGTGATCTCGTTCAAGAAATTCCTTTAGCTCATTGTTATAAAAATAGGAGCAATTGTTTAACAAAGCACCTGCTTCACTAAAATAAATTGAACCAGGATCAGTATCTTTGTTTATAACAAATTTATTTGTTTGAAAAAAATTAAAAGAATTCAACTCAAAATTGTTTAGTAGTTTTGAGTTCATTTTTGTATTTTAAGATATAGAGCTTAAAGAATTTCATTGTGAATTTAAGCATGAAATGAATGTATAATAGACATTCATTTTATGCAAATAAATTTATACAATGAAAGAAAATTCTCGTCAAATATTAAAAATCAAAAAATCAAAATAAATTTATACTTGGCAATCTTTTGTGTCAATTTTCTTTTCAGACCATTCGCGCACGATTAGCTTGTCGTAAGAGATAAACGCATATTTTCACAGTTCTCGCTGCTTAAACATTTCATTCTTCAAGTATTTTCTTATCTGAACAGTTTCAAAACAAAAGTCCTCATTTATGTAAATATTCATACCTTTTAATTTCACTGATCTCTATATTATAATGAAGACAGACAGTGCTCATGCATTATAATGGTTAATGGAGTATACATTAAAGCAACTGTCACATTTCATAGCGGAAAAGTCTATGGTCAGGATAACCCAGAGAAGTTTGCCAGAACACTCCTTGGTGTAATGGTTAAATCCTTATTTGCAGGACCTACATGTATTGTAAGTATAGTACCGGTGTCTAATTTGGATTCCGATTTCCAATACAGTGTTGTTAGTAATGTAATTGAATTTATTGAACAACCCAGTGGAAAAGTCATTTCCGTAATTTACGATTACAATCAAGTAAATAGACATTTTGAAAATATTTCTGATACCATTCCTAATAAACCATGAAGAACTAAAACAAATATATTTTTGTTATATGATTATGTCCACATATTAAAGAATATACGTAACAATTGGCTAACCGAGAAGACTAAAGAGATTACATTTGGTGAAGCTAACGAGTTAATTGCTGATTGGAAAAATCTCGAGAAACTAAGGTTGTAAGAATTAAATTTGCTTATTACATTATCTTATCTAAATGAGTCAGCCATATCTCCAAAAGCTTGCAGACAGCAAAATGGGGTGTATTAGTATAACTACTAATACACGCCATTTTGCTTTCTTGTTTCATAGTCGATCATTCTTGAGGTGGATGTCTTCGACAGCTAATAGAAGACTTTGACGAGTCTATGAAACAAGACAGCGAAATGGAGTGTATTAGTATTGCTGGATACAATGTTCACAAAACCAAAATTGATAATGTTGAAGATACTTTTATTTATTATGAAATGTATGGCAGTTACTTGAAAGAACTAAATAGGGGAGGTTAAAAGGTTCCTGATGATTCTCTGCGACATTGGGTGTTTTTCTGTTACATTTTATTTATGAAACTAGATTTTTATGTCGTGGTTTGTCAAAAATCACGACATAAAAATATTGAGGCTGAAATTAGAATAAAAAGATTTTTTTTAATGAGAAAAAAATTAATAAGACTTATTTAATATGATATATTTATTTTGTGTTTTTTTTCCCCCGGAAAAAAAGTGTTTTTAATCAGTCTTTCGGTTCGATTGCGCGATTGCAAGGCCTGTTGTTACGATAGCCTTGTATTGGAGTAAGAACGAAAACTGTCGTAACCGATCTGAAAACAACAACCAAAGAGAGTTAGAGTTGCCAAACGACAAAGTTTTAAACGGCTTATCTTGTAATTGGCATCACCTTATATTTAAAGGGGCGTTGGCTACTAAATATCTGAACTATTTTAGTTTTATCGTTTGCAGTAAATCATTTTACACCAAAACTAAAAACTAACCTTTATTCAGAAGTTCGAACTTAAGGTTATGATACCCAATGGTTAAATATTGCAAATAAACTTGTGATTCACGATAATAACTTTTGATACAGACAACTTTTGATAAACGATATAAAAACACAATCAATAGAAAATGTTATATACAATTCTTATAAAAATAACAATAATTTTATTATAAAATAATTTATACTCCAATTTTTAAAATTTTACCCCCCTAACCACCTAACTCCCCAAACCTCGATATTTATATTCAATACAAAACCTTTCTCCAAATATTGATATATGAAAATTTAGTCCTTGCGAAAAAGCCTATTTGTATGTAAAGCATGTTTACTTGTAATAATATCTACTTGTAAAAATGTCGTATGAAAAATGTGTTCAGTCTTTCCCAAAACTAATAACTCATAAATAATCAAAATTCTCAAAAACATTACGACACAACCTCTTCATTCGGCGCATAAAACTCGTCTAACACAGTATATATAAATTTATAATGGCATTCTTTTTCTAAGTAAAAAGGACTTCGGCTAAGAAGTGCATTTAAGATTTTCATTATGTTACACTCACCGTGTTTGCTAATTTCATAAATGATCTGTATAACAGCAATAATGCTGCCTGTTCTTCCAAAACCGTCATCACAATGAACAACAATAGTTTCGCCTTCTTGATAATTCATCAACTTTAAAGCATTTATAATACCAACTCTATTATAATCATTAATTTTAAAAAACTTTACTTGGTAATGATTAACTATAAATACTTCGTTGTCAGCAGTTTTAATGGTAAAACATCTTCGTATTAGACATTGGTTTAAGATGGTCTTGCTTTTAAGTTCAATTGTAAATGTACCATAATCGAATGCTTTTTGTTTGTTTGGATAATACTTTATGTAAATGTTATCATTTTCTTTTAATTCGTTTAGCATAAGAATAGTTTTTACGTTTTTGCACAAAATCATTAACCAAAAGTCTTTAATCGTACTTTCTAATGGCGATTGAGTGGAAATGATCCAGTCATTGACATTAGTAGCGTTTATGTAAGTTTCGTCAAGAGTCAATCCAGTAATTAATAATTGAACACGATATTCATCTAGAGGAAGTTTATCTGAATATCGGTTTTTTAGTTCATGCACAGGCTTGTTTGCAACTGTGATTGGTAAATCGAGCTGACGATTAAGCAATTTAAAGTATTTGGTAAACCCGTCCTCACCGGTAACAGGGTCGACTTTTTTTAAATTTTGATACGTTTTGTGAACATTTTCTTTACTGACTTTAAAACTATATTTATCGATGTAGTACAAAATGACATCATGAATAAATTCATATTGCTCGAAAGTTTCAACAGATTGGGGTCGACAAGACCGAAGATAGTTGACAAAATTAAAAACATCAATTGTTAAACTGGATCCTAAATTTTCTAACAACGCATCAATAGTAATAAAAGTACCACTACGACCAACACCTGCACTGTATTAAAAAACTGTATTAAAAAACGCATGTTTTTTAATACAGTAAAAAACTGTATTAAAAAACGCATGTTAGAAAATGTATATATATTAACGTTAATAAAAAAATTATTTAATTAATTGAAAGTAAATATATATATTTTGTTCTTTTTATTACATTTTAAATAAGCATTTCGTTACAATATTTAAAATACAAATATATAATAAAAATATATAATGATCGTTATTAAAAAATAAAAAAACGCGAGGACGTTTTTTTTATTTTTTAATAACGACCATACGGTCTTGCCGTCGGGTACCGCTTAGAAATGTTCGTGTTAAAATTTATAAGATACTTACAAGATAAAAAATAAGTTAACGAAGTAAGAAATTTAAAATATTTCGTAATAAACACAAGATGCTTTATATCTATTATATATATGTAGATTACAATTGTTAATGATACATATATAATTTTGATAAATTTATGTTTAAATAGAGGGTAAAAAGGAAGATCAATAAAAATATCAGTATATTGTTAAATTTTTAATTGTAAAAATTTTTTAAGCTTTAATTTGAAAGAAGAATAGTTTGATAAACAAAATCCTCAGTTTTTAAACTGAATAAATTCCTCAGTAAAATTTTTTAAACTATTTTATTCCATAAGAATGGTCCGCGATAATCAGTACAAAATTTAAAAAGATTTGTTTGAAAAATTGTCATTGCGTAAAATGTATTTATTTTTATCTTTTGATGACTATAAATTATAGAATATATATATATATATATATATATATATATATATATATATATATATATACATATATACATATATATATATATATATATATATATATATATATATATATATATATATATATATATATATATATATATATATATATATATATATATATATATATATATATACACAAATATATATATATATATATATATATATATATATATATATATATATATATACACAAATATATATATATATATATATATATATATATATATATATATATATATATATATATATATATATATATATATATATATATATATATTTAAAATGTGATATTTCGGCTCATATACACACTCGCGGAAAGTGTGGAGTTTTCCTCCACACCGATGTGTAGCTATCACTCTTAGACCCAAATGTGGAGTTATTTTGCACACTTTGTGTAAATAACTCCAAACTTCTTTGCAGAAGTCGAGTTAGAAAAAGTTATTTTTCACAAAAGTGTGCAAAATAACTCCACACGTGTCTAGGAGTGATAGCTCCTACCGGAGGAAGACTCCACACTTTCGGCGAACGTGTAGTTGGAGCCATTTTTAAACATTTTGAGTTTGAAAATGGCTCCAACTATATGAGCCAAAATATCACATTTAAAATTAAAAAATTTTAATAAGTTAAATTTAAATTGTGTACTGATTATCGCGGACCATTCTTATGGAATAAATAGCTTAAAAATTTTTACTGAGGAATTTATTCATCAAAGTAACTACTTTTAAATGAAAGCTTTAAGAGCACATTTTTCCAATCGAAGATTAAACAATATACTGATATTTTTTAGAGATCTTCCTTTTTACCCTCTAAATAGTGTCACCGTAAATGATGTATTTTCAATTTTTTATATAAATAAACAGATATCATTAATATATATATATATATATATATATATATATATATATATATATATATATATATATATATATATATATATATATATTTATATATATATATATATATTTATATATATATATATATATATATATATATATATATATATATATATATATATATATATATATATATATATATATATATATATATATATATATATATATATATATATATATATATATATATTTATATATATATATATATACATATTTTTATATATATATATATATATATATATATATATATATTTTTATATATATATATATATATATATATATATAAATATATATATATATATATATATATATATATATATATATATATATATATATATATATATATATTAGGGAGTTTAGTCACGTGACATTTTATTGCGGAAAAAAAACGCAGTTTGTTTTTTGAAAAATTTCGTCCAAAAAATGCATGAAACGATTTTAGGTAGGTGTCGAAAAATGAAAACCCACCCGTAAAAACTACAAATTTAAATACATGTTTTGGTATCGTTTTTTTTCAGAATGAATGTAGAACATTTATTTAAGTGAAGACGACATTCTACTTTTGAATTGAAAAAGTTTTTTACATTTAAACGATTCAACTTTGTTAAAATACCAGTTAAATTAGATAATTTATCCGTCTTCACACGAAAGTAGGTTCTGCAACTATTTATTAATAATATGTATGTATTTTTAATTTTTTTTCTAATGGTTAATTAGGGTGGGTTTTTTGTTTTTCAACTGGTGAATTGTAAAATTGCCCCCGTTTTACTAACGTTAAATAGCGCACTCAAAGATATGCGCGTTAGACTATTTTTTTATGTGGAAAAAAAATGTGCAAGTAGATGGTCTTTACTTGTATAAAAATATAGATATAGAATAATTAGGGTAATATATCTAGTTTTAATTGTTGTATAGGTTTTTTTATTAACTATATTCAAAAGAATGATTACTGAAATAATTTTTTTTTCAGTTTTATAGTATTATTATTTACTTACCGAAAAGTAATAATGATAATAATTGTTATTATTATTATGATGATCATGTTGATAATGATGATGATGATGATGATGATGATGATGATGATGATGATCAGCCTGTTTACAGCTATTTAAAATCATTGTAAAAATAGTACATAACACTTTATGTCTTTTTT
>NC_061157.1:73070924-73100924 GCF_022113875.1 Hydra vulgaris
TTTTCTCTGTGATGGTTTTTGGTTGATGCCCTTTATATTCTTTGGAATTCAGGCAGACATGGACGCTTTTATTCCTTCTCTTTGGTTTTAAACCAAGCCTCACTATACCGCTTACGACTCTGGAAAATAAACTCCTTTAAAAATTGCAAGAAATCAATGCAAAAAGAATTATTTTATGATTAATAAAACTTGTATTTTATCTCATAAATTAGGTTCTAGATACATTTTTTGTTTTCTAAACTCAAAAGTCTCAATCAAGTTTATCTTAAAAAAATTCTCTCATAATTGTAAAAACTTCTAATACATAGGTCAGATATAACTTCAGATCTAAGATCTACTCTTCCAAGGATAGTGCAGAAATTTTTGAAAAGAACTTTTTATCTTTAGATAAATATATAATATATAATAAGAATATTAATATATATTTATATATAATAATATTTACATATAAAAAGACTTTCAAAAATCTTTTAAAATGTCAATAACAAACAAAAGCCTAACATTCCATCTCTCATACATAGGTCTGATCTCCATCTCTTATACATGTATCTGATCTTATTAACTCTCCCAAGAATATGATGAATGTTATATATTTTTATTACTTCAGCTTTTATTGCTTTTTTTACTTAAGCTCTATTGCTAAAGCAAAATTGTCACTTTTATAAGACTGTGACAATATCCGTCACAGTCACTTCTTACCTGCTAGAAAATGGCATGTGCAGCTTTAATTTTAAAAAATTAGGTACGCTCTGACCCCTCTAACTATTGCCCATTCAGTCTTATTACTTAATACTCACATTATTCAGTCTTATTACTAAAAAATTCTATCCCCCCCCAAACCATATTCACATATTCAGTGTTATTACTATTATTCACATATTTAGTAAGAGAGTGGTGTCTTTATTTGGAATGCATCACTGATGCTATACCAAATTGTTTTGGTATTTGATCACATCAATTATGCATGATAACAATCTGCAATACTTGTAGACATACTCTAACTGGAAAACAATTTTCCGAATAAACACAGACAATATTATCAAGGAAACTTTGCAGCTTAAGTAACCAACTGAGTATTCAGTAGATTTCAGAGTATTCAGTAGATTATAAAAAAAATTAATTAAAACAACTTTGAACAGTGGCTAAAGCACCTGGAAAGTGATGGAATATTTAACCAACATCTGTTCAGTTAAACAATGAAATGCTAACGCTACATGCAGAGCATTACTGCACACTCTATTACAACAGTGCCTTAAATGCATCTCAAGCGCACCACAAAGACTTGTTAAGGATAAGGTATGATTACTGTGCTTTTGCAGCACAGAAACCTACCAGCCAGTTAATAGAGTGCATAGTTAGATATATAGACTTTAACTACGGTGATTCACACTTCAGAATTTAGTATGGTAAATAAAGTGATAAAGTAGGTCATCAATTTGGGGCATAAGGAAATAAGGTAGGTCAACTAGAGATATTTTTGAATGAGTTGAGGTACCCCGTATATTGCTGAAAAGAAAAAATAATATGTAAAATATTACCCACATTTGAATGTATCAAAACATACAAAACAAGTAACTTACCAAGCACAAATTAGAGAAATAGCTTTGAAGTCAGCGAAACCCTTTCAGATTTCTGATCAAATTCAGGAAACTCTAAATATATGGATAATGCATTGATGAGAATGTCTAATATCTGCATGAAGACACACCAGAAGATGGAAGACTTTCTATTTTTTCAAAGATGGAAGACTTTCTATTTTTTCAAAGGAAATTCTGTTGTATATCTATGCCAAAAAGACTATAAATAACAGCATAAACAAGATGGCCTATTCTTCAACTTTTTCACAAATATAGATACTACATTGGTTGCTTGCATCTTTATATTTTTAAAGAAGTCTATCTGTGTCTCATAAGTTTGATATAAACTTTCAGATTTTAACTACCAGATGCATGCAATAGTTAAGATTGTAAGAACCATTCTGTTTCCATTTCAGGGGTGTGGAGTCATAAAAAAAAGTACCAACTTCGACTCCAATCGTTGAAATTTTCAGAGTACGACTCTGACTCTATAGCAAAATTTTTGCAAAATTCTTTGAATTCTTTAAAAAATATTGCAAGATAATTAAAAATTTTTTTTTGCCAAAATTCTTTGAAGGTTAAATATTTTGTACATCCACATGCAATTGTACAATAATTAATTCTTACAATAAAAATTGTAAGAATTAATTCATCTGTTTTATAATTATCTGGTGATGACCAGATAATTATGAAAATGTTTTAATAATATATTTTAATAAAATGTTTTGTGGTGATGACCACAACGGAAGGAAAAGATCTGAATTGTGATGACCACAACAGGTACAGGAAATGTTATTCTAGTCTGTTATTCTGAGCTGATTGACAGCTTTGACAATGAATACAAAATTTTTAGTTTATATTCTTTTTAAATTAATAATTTGAGATTTTTAGCCTAAAATATGTTTCTATTTGACAAAATACCATACTATGAACCTATCAGCTAACATTCCAGGCAAATTAGGACAAAATTACACTTAAAAATAGCATGCATATCAAAAATTATGGAAAACTACATTTTTTTCATCAAGATAGAAGAGCACAAAAATCAATACTTTACTAAAAGCTTTGATAATATTTTTAATTCATAACCTACATAAAATCTCTAACTTAGGTATATAAAATATCTAGCTTTTAAAATGAGCATTATTTGATCCCTTATGGACTAATAAAAACACATTTAAATTATGATACATTCAGTGTTCTTTTCATTAAAATTTAGATGACACGTTCAAAGATCTTTGATGTGTCATCTTTGATGTGTTTATACAATTTATTGAATCAACATATTTAGATGACACAATTTAGACAATACAATATTTTGTTTAAAAAATGTGATGCAATCACATTTTTGTTTTGTTTTGTTTAGCTATAAATAAAAAAATAAATAAAAAAAAATGAATAATATCAATATTTTACAATATCAAAATAAACAAGAGAAAAAATAAAAAATAAAAAATACCTGCAGTGAACTATTAATGGCTCAACAAATTTGTCTGCCCATTTATGTATATCTTCTCTGAATGTTAATAAATGGTCAATACATTTTGGAACACTCATATCCGGCCATTCAATAAAGTGAAAAAGTTTAACTTTCCGAGGTGTTTCTGGTTTTTTCTGCACTTCAAATGTATGTATGACATACCCTAATTGCATAATCCATAATTTTAACACATAAAAATGAAAAAGAATTAATTTTTTTTATATAATTCTTTTGAAATTTAAATTCTTTCTTAATTCTCTAAAACCAAAACACCAGAATTCTGTTTTTAATTTTAATTTTCTGAAACCAAAATGCTTGTGTTTTGTTTTTAATTTCAATTCTTCTCTTCTATTTTTACTATAATTAAATCTAATAAATAATAATAAAAAAAAACAAGACAAAAAAAAAAAAAAAAAACAATAATGTAGCCAGAGTGAAATAATTACCATTAAGTTTTTCATAACTATTATTTTTGACATGTATCTTGCCATACTTTTCTTCTTGATTTAGGTTAGGCCAGTATAGTTGAGCATTAGCAACCCCGTGCTCAATTCTTTTACACAGCATTACAATTGTTGCAGATTTACTCTGCCATAACATGTTCCAGAAATCTTTAATGGTAGCTGGAAGGGGAGCTTGTGTTGCTATATAACCATTATTCTTTTTATAGCTACTAATAATGCTTGCATTGATGTAATCAGAAGAACCATCAGTTCTATCATCTTTTAAAATAAACCTGCTTCTATCAGTCGGAAGACACTTTTCATACCTATTTTTATGAGAATTTGCAGCATCTTTACCATGAGAGCACACAAAATAACTGGCATCATTAAGCTGTTCAAACTGTTTGTTTAACATTTTATTTAACTTTGACGATTCAACATAGTTCTTAAAGTTTGTCATCAGAACTGATGGAAATTTTTTATCAACTTCATAATGAAGAACAAATGATTCATTACAAAAATCACTATGTTCTGTTTCATATGTCATATTAGGTTTACCTAATGTAAGTGTATTTGTACCTTCTACAATAGATGAATTGCCTAATCCAGAAGTATTTGGATTTCTTTGTTTGCTATTTTGTGAGTTATTATTTCTGTATTTGCGAATTTTGTACAAAATCCAAATCAAAAATCCCAATATGACAACACCAACAGATGCTGAAATGATAGCGGCTTTGGCACCACTAGAAATGTCTGAAGTTGTGGTGGGAGAAGTAGGAGTAGAAGTAGGAGAAGTAGAATTATCATACAAAAGGGTAGCAGAAGAAAGGGTAGCAGAAGAAAGTGTAGCAGAAGAAAGGGTAGGCAAAACATCAAATAAATTAAGATAACTTAAATCATTGGGATAAACTTCTCCAAATTTAAATGGCTTTGTTGCCGGCATAACAACTTCCAAAACACCATTAAGCAATTGAGTTGTGGCAAATATGCTATAAAATCTATTTCTTTCTAAAGGTTCACTAAAATAATTATTACTTCTGCGAATACGAAATAATTGAGGTGAAAAACCAAAGAGAAATTTGACTTCACTTTGTAGGTCATTTGTAGAAAATTCTCCTGCTAAAAATGGTATCTGATTATCATTTTTAATAGCTTCTTCATAAGTAACAGGTAATAAATAGTATAAAGAATTTGTAAAAGAATCATTGTATTTAAGTTTTACACCTAAAATCTGAATATAACCAGAATTAAAGTTTGATGCGGACAATCTTAAAACAAATCCATATGAAGTTATGTCATCCACAAACATTTTGATTTTTGTTTTCTTAGCTAAACTTTCTTTTACAACATATTGGAAATTACTGTATCTTGTAAGCAAGTTTTCATAAATTCCATATCTAAAATAAATGTAATATGTAACATTATCGCTTAATGAACGATCAAAGTAACCATTTAGAGTGGTTTCACTTCCTACAAAAATAAGAGAGTCATTAAACCCTAAAGATCGATTATGAGCCATGTAACACCTTGAGTTCATTAAAGTGGAAACCTGATAAGAAGCATATAAATCAGAACACAAAGAAAGCTCATCAAGTGAAACAATAACTTGATAAAAAAATACATTTGATGGTTTCATAATATATAATAGCAACGAATCAGGTGCAACACTTTTAACACTTAAAGTCAAATTAAGTTCTTTTTCTGTTAAAAATGAAATAGATTTTGATAGTGAACTGAATAAAATAAAATCTGTCCATATGCTTATAAAACGAACAAAAATAAGATATGAGGAACTGGGTTTTAAAGGAGGACTCCAATATGTGTTATTTGAATTATCACCAATTGTTACATGACATTGTTCTTGAAATAGTTCTATTTGTTTGCTAATATATTGCCTTTTGCCGGTGGCTTTTGCTACATCATAAGAACCAAAACTTTCATTGTTTGAAGGGAAATAAATGGTTTCACTAACTATAATCTGATAATATGAAATTGAACAATTACTATTGTTTACTGCTTTAATATTAATTGTAACTGAGTTAGGGGTTATTTCGCTAATTGTTGGTTGAATTGGAGCAGGATCACACAATCTTTTGAAATCCATAGATGCTGCTTTTCCAAATAAAGGATTACTTGTATGACGATGGTTAAATGCAACTACAGTAACATTGTAAATGTTTTCAGGTGAAGCAGAAATATTTTGCAAACTGGTTGATTGAGTAATAAACCATCTTATTGAATGATATAAGCTATCAAATGGTTTGTATCCAAGCAAAGTTACATTATAAAAGATTTTATTATAATTGTAAATAGGAGCATCCCAAGATAACTGTAAGACTGATCCTGTAAATACAATAAACAAATTAATGGGTGGCGATGGGACTCCTGGCATGGTAGTCATTTTTAAAATCGAACTTTTTTCACTCTCACAATGATCTGTTAACAATTGAACTTCAATAAAATATTCAGAGCTTGGAGACAAATTATCTATTAACAAGAATGTTTCATTTGCAGGTACTGTTTTAATTGTTAGCTGATCTAAAAAGAAAACAAACTTATTAACACAGTATTATTATTATTTGGTTCAATATATATATATATATATATATATATATATATATATATATATATATATATATATATATATATATACATACACACATATATATATATACACATATATATATACACATATATATATACATATATATATATATATATATATATATATATATATATATATATATATATATATATATATATATATATATATATATATACATACACACATATATATATATACACATATATATATACACATATATATATATACATATATATATATATATATATATATATATATATATATATATATATATATATATATATATATATATATATATATATATATATATATATATATATATATATATATATATATATATGGGGTGGTCCATAAATTATGCCACACATGGGGGGGGGGGGGTTAAAGGCTGTAACTACTACGCTAACACTCTATTAACGGAGTAGTTACAGCCTGTTAACAGACTGTTACGGCTGTATATGCAGTGCACATTCTGCGCTTTGAATTAATATGGCTCAAGTGCAGAACTTTATTTAGTTGGTGCACAAAAGTGTGCAGCAACAAAAAAACTATCTTTGTGCACTAAAAAAAAAATTTTCGATACCGAGAAATGAACTTGGATCCCTTGGTTTACTAGCCAGAGGCAGAATCCACTTGGCCACGCTTACGATTCTAATTGAGAGAAAATTCTATTCATAACATAATATTTATATATATATGTTATTATTTATTATATATTATATATATAATATTTTGCATGTATTATATATCGGAAGAATAGAGAGTGATGATAATTTATACAATTTTACACGTAACTATTGGGGTGAAAAAAAACATTAAAAAGACTGGAAAGTACTAATTAATTAACTCAAAGAAGCTCAGAGAATTATAGACATTATATTTAAAACTGTTTTGTATTTTGTAAAATTTTATACCCCCTCCCTCCCTAATAAAAAGTTTTAAAGAAAGATACACTAAATTTAAGTTTAATATTATTTAGTACTTTAATATTATTGACCACTACTTTATATATATATATATATATATATATATATATATATATATATATATATATATATATATATATATATATATATATATATATATATATATATATATATGTATATATAAAATTTATTTATTTTATTGTTACTATTAAGTAAGATACACAAAATTAAAGTTTAATATTTTTTTAGCACTAGAGGCCTTTCAAAAAATCATCAGTAGTGCTATTTATGTTATCAAAATAATATTTTTCTATTTTTAAACAGGAAATGATAATTATCCATAGTCTAATCTTTATAACTATTATAGTCAATTTTTATTTGATTTTAAACAGGAAATGTCAATTAAAAGTGTCATGTTTTTGTTTGTGGAGATGTTTTTTTATTTGATTTCAAACAGGAAATGTCAATTAAAAGTGTCATGTTTTTGTTTGCGGAGATGTTTTTTATAGGAAATTAAATTTTTTTCATTTTTGACATAAAACTAACTTAAATTACAATTTAGAAATAGAATACAGAAAGTTTAAAAATCAGCATCAAAGGTATTTTATTAAATCTTTAGAAAAATATGAATATCTTTACTACAAACACAGTTTATTCCTAAAAAATTTAGAAGTGACAACTTCTATTCTATGTCACAAGAAGAGAAAATGCAATGAAAAAATTTGAATTACAGCGCCTCAAATCAGAATGTGAAATTCTTAAAATAAGAAAAGATAATTTTCTTTCTTCATTACAAAACTTCATTACAGAGCTTAAAGATAAATTAATGTTTCAATACGAGGAATGTAAATAAAAAGATATTGATCGCATTTCCAAAAAATGGACAAAAAAAAAAAGCATCCACTAAAATTGCGTTTGAAAAAGATAGAAATAATCTAAATTCAAAAAAGTTTAATAAAACACCATCAAGATGATATTAACAATTGCTCAACTTCTATTGGATCTACTAATATCGGTGCTGACCATAAACAAACTACAAAAAACTGGATAAGCCTAACTCAAAAAAAATACAACCTAAGGTCATCAATCTTTCCACCAAAAACATGACAACATTTTAAATATCCCTTGCAATTGTTAATATCATCTTGATGGTGTTTTGGATAAAACAAATGTAAATTTAAACTAAAATTAAAAATAGACAAACTAAACTGGTAAGAGAAATGAAACTAAAATAAAAAACTAAACCAAAAAAATAAAAATCTTAACAAATAATAAAATGAATAAAAAATAAACCAGAAAAATAAAAGCATAAAATTAATGTTTCTATTTTAATTTATAAGTATTTTATTATGAAAAATTTAGAAAAAATCAAAGTTTCAAAGTTATTTAATTCAAGCTTTATTACTTCAAAACATAATTATCTAAAAATATGAAACTTTGATACTTTTTAATGTCTACAAAGCAAACAAAACAAAATAAAAAAAATCAAATCAATTAGTAGGATTAAAACCCTCAGTTGATATGACAGTCTTGCCTCATAAATGACACAACGCTACAACAACGTGGCAATAAAGGAAGGTAATTATTTAATTAGCAGGTAATTATTTATCAAATTTGTAGTTAAAGGAAACAAAACTAAAAAAACTTTGTAAAAGACCTATAAAAGTTTTTTTTATGATAAACTGATGTCGAAAAAGGAATTGGATTTTTTAATAAGTACATCTAAAAAAGGCAATCTGGTTTTCTTATTCTTTTTCAATCGGAACTTTTAAATTTTTATGTTATTTATTAGGATGATTAAAAAAATTCTTGGACTTCATATTCAGAATTAAAGATAGCAATTATGTCATTCACATACCGTTTATAAAAAATTGGTTTAGAAGAGGGACAGTTAATAACCCATGTTTGTTCATGAAATATGATGCAAATATTAGCTAAGATAATGCTAAATGAGAACTTATTGCAACACCATCTGTTTGATTGTACTATTTTCCAGCAAACAGAAAATGGAAACCCAGATGTTGAAATCTGTAGTAGTTTTTTAAATTGAGTTTTAGTTGTTTTAAGCAAGTTTGATCTTTAAAGATTAATCAGTTGTATGTTGATGGTTTCCTTAAGTGATATGTTTGTAAATAAACTTTCAACATCATGTGAAACAATAAATTTGTTATTTACATTAATTTGCTTCAATTTTTCAACAAATGAAAATGAGTATAAAGTGCAAAATTGTTTAGATATATGTGGAGACAAGAAATGAGAAAGATGTTTGGCAAGGTTGTATATCCCAATTGTTGATATTATAGGTCGAAAGGTTGGAAGAGAATTGTCTTTACTAGTTTGTGCATCTTAGGTAGAGTTGCCAGATGTCCGGCTTTATAAAGGAGAAAACTCTGCTGTATTCTCCTCTGTAAAAGACGTCTGGCAACCCTAATCTTAGGTAACACATTCTTGCTGCTTGAGATCCTACAGGATAAATTTTATTGTAAATTACTTTTTTTTTTTACAAGAAAATACTGTAATCCTGTATTTTCTTGTTTTTTAGGTCAAGTCATATTTTACTTACATAAACAAAAATAGTAAAAAACATCTATTGCATATAAAATAAAATTCAATAAGTATTATGTAATTATGTAATAATA
The DNA here is from genome assembly GCF_022113875.1 of Hydra vulgaris. Lineage (NCBI taxonomy): Eukaryota > Metazoa > Cnidaria > Hydrozoa > Anthoathecata > Hydridae > Hydra > Hydra vulgaris. Next base: position 73,080,595 of record NC_061157.1, read on the forward strand.
AAAAAAGCAAAAAAATGTTTGATCATTATTTAAAAAAGTTTGCATTTGAAATTTTTTTTATAAATTTTTTGAAAATTGTTTATAAAGAAACTTGTTCAAATGACCAGTATAAGAATTTCATTTTAAAAAGCATATTTAAAAAACTGTTAAAACAACAACAACAACAACAACAACAACAACAACAACAACAACAAAGAACTAAAGAGCTTTAGTAGTTTTTAAAAAGCTATTTAAATTTTTTACTTTTACATTAAAAACTGTTTAAAAATAAAAAATACATTTCAAACAGAATATTTTTATAGTTGCGTTTTTAACTTAGTATCTAAAATGCAAAGTGAAAATAGTCGATAAACTAAATAGTAGATAAACGCTAATTTAAAGCTAAATCTTTTTCAATAAAAGCAATAAAAATTTGTCCGTTTAAGTTTAAATTATGTGAAACAAAAACAATTTTAAAAGTCATCCATTCAAGAACTCATCCATTCAAGAACTCATCCATTCAAGAATTTATCCATTCAAGAACTCATCCATTCAAGAACTCATACATTCAAGAACTCATACATTCAAGAACTCATCTATTCAAGAACTCATCCATTCAAGCTTTAATTACTAAAGTCTTTTCTTATAATTACTTGCTCTCTCGCTTCGATGTGATTTATAAACTTTTCCAATTAGAAAAAAATGTTTAACAAAGACAAAAAGTAACAAATTATTTTAATAAAATAGCAATCAATCGTTATATCGCTCTAGAATCTTCATCTTTTCTCTTCCAGTAACTTTCAACTCTAATAGTGGTTACTTGCATCAGAATTAGGGTTGATTTTTGGAAATGTTTGATTTTTGAAAACGTTTGATTTTTGAAAATGTTTTAAAAATGCGCTAAATAAAGTATAAGGTATTAAAGAGAGATTTTTCTTTTAAAGATTGTATACTATAAAAATCATTTTATTTAAATTATTGAAAGATATTATATAGCTAAAATTGTATTTTTTATGATGAATGTATATGTTTTTAAAACAGTTTGTACAATTAATTTTATAAACAACAATAAAAACAATCGTTTTAATAAACTTTTTGATAAATCTATAAATTTAATAGTCGAAAATATAATAAAGTAATGTTTTTTGTTTTGCTATGTAAACTTTCTAATGAAATGTTTTTACACTAAGTTAAGTGCTTTTAAAAATAGTTTTAAAACGCTAATTAATAAGTTATCATAAAATATTAAATAAAACTTTATTTCAAAAGATTTTTTTTTTTTAATGATAAATGTAATTTTTTAAAATAATTTTTATTCTTAATTTTATAAACAATGACGACAATGAATGTTCAATAAACATTTTTTTAAAAATTCATAAAATTAATATAGTTAAAAACATTGCCAAGTTTTTTTGTTGTTTTGAAAACTTCCTAGTTACATGTTTTTATACTACTCTAAACACTTATTAAAAAATTTACAGTTTTTAATAATAGTAAATTCTTTGTTAATTTTTAATAAATTAACATAGAATATAATAAAAGCATATATTTTTATTATATATATTTTTTGATTACATTAAAATACAATTGCATGATTATTTTATAAATAAATTGGTGTACTATCATCCGTCTAAAACGGATATGGCGGGCAATAGAAATAAGCATTTTGACTTATTTTATATTTAGATAAAAAAGCACATGGACAAAATAAAATTTTATGTTTCACACTGTAATGGGTTGTATCGTATCATAAATGCAATCAAAACAATTGTCAGCAACAGTTGTGTTTCAGATATTTATTTTTTCAAACATGGTAACGTTTTCTAGAAAAAAAGAACGTTGCATTTGAACAAATTTAACCTAAATAATAGGTCAAATCTATTTTAATAAAAATTTAGACAGACAACTAAAAAGATTGCAAGTTGTATGAATCAAGAAAGCAAGATGAGGGAAGAGAATTCCAAAGAACTGATTGTTGAAGAAAAAAAACTAGACAAATAAGAGTTTTTAAAGCACTAAAGAGCAGTCACAGAAAAATGATGAGACTTAATTGAATGATGAGTAAAACGAGAATGAATTTTAGTGGATGGCACAAAAGACGCTAGCTCTTTAGAGCTGTGCCCATTATTTGTAGAAAAGAAAAAGAGAAGCAACATTATGACAATGTGATAATGGCTAAAGATCGGCTGCAAGAGCAGGTCCAACTATGTTTACAATGCGTATTTGCACCTTGTCTAAAAGAGAAAGGGTATCAATAGAAGATTCATCCCAGATATGGCAACACTATTCCATACAAGGACAGATTTGAAATTTTTAGAGATAAAGAACAGAATCCAGAGTAAGAAAGCGTCAAGCAGAATAAAGTAATGCAACCTTAGCAGAGGTTAATTTTGCAATTGATTTGATATACTGTTTCAAAGAAAGATGATTCGTTGAGTAAATTATCAATCATAAATATAGGAAGATCTAAACTATTGCGATAACGATTGGCTGAAAAAAATTAGGTTTTATCTGAATTAAGTAAGATCCTTTTCAAGCTCAAATGCCCCCTCCAAACAATCAGAGAGTGCTTCTTATCAAGACAAGAATAAATGGTAGTATCATCAGCAAACAATACCAGCTTAGACGTGAGAATATCTGGAAGAACATTAATGTAAATCAGAAAGAGTATAGGGACAAGGATTAAACCTTGAGGAACCCCTGAAGTTACAGAATATGAAGAAGAGTACTGTCCATCGAAGACAACTTTTATACTATGATTGGTAAGCAAGGATTCAATAATCATAAAGATGTTATTAGATACACCGTAAGAAGAAAGCTTATGGAGAAGACTAAGCATGCTTAAACTTTATTAAAAGCTTTAGAAGTGTCAAGAGCAAAAGCCTTAACCTCTCCACCTCTATCTAGTGCACAATAAAACCTATCGGTTATTACTGTTAGCAAATCAGCTTTAGAACAAGAAGATCAAAATCCATATTGATAATCAGAAAGTAAGTTATTAGATTCAAGATAAGAGATAAAATGTTTGTTAATTAAAGCTTCAAAATTGCTTATGATAGGAAGAAGACTAATGGGATGGTAGTTAGACGAATCAGATTGCTCTCCACAATTTTTTAAAATAGGGATAACAGATGCTGCTTTCCAGCAGCCTGCAAAATAAGACTCTGATAAGCACTTGTTAAACAGTTTTGAAAGTATAGACCACAGCTCCAGAGAACACTTCAGCAAGTCTATAACAGGTATATTGTCCAGACCACAAGCTGTAAAAGAGTCTAAGCAAGAAATCACTTTAGATACAGAAGCTAAAGTGATACGAATGTCAAGCAATGGATCAACCTGTGTGACAGCTATATCAGGTAGAACGCAACTAGTGGAATCATGAAATGGTATTGATGAAAAGTTCTTAGCAAACAGTTCAGCTTTGTCTTTAGATGAGGTGACAAAGTCTGAACCATACAAGAGAGGTGGAATAATAGATTTGCCTTTATTATTGATACTGTTAAAGATTCTCCAGAAGTCACAAGAGCCTAATTTTTGTGATGAAATACAAGATTTCATGACCTGAGAATAGCGGGCTTTGGTGTTAGACAAAACCTTTTTACAATGCTTTCTAGCAATAGTAAACAGACATCTGTTTTCTGGAGAATTGTTTTGCTGATAGATATTGAAGTAACGGTTTCTATTGGAAATAGCAGCAGCACAAAGTGAGGAAAACCATGGAGAAGAGCAAGGCTTGTCTCGGATTTGTTAAGGGCGAATAAAAGATTCCACGCCTAAATCTGAATCCACAAAATTATATAAGAAGCACATTTGTTAGCAGGAAGGCAAAAGATTTCTACTCAAGGGTCATCACAAAGAAAACCACAGAAAGAGTCCCAGTCAATTTTAAAGTAGTTGTATGATAGGGGGATTCTGATAATGAAAAAAGAGATAATAGTTTTAGAGAGATCAAATCACGATCAGAAGCACCTAAGGGTGAATGTGGAAAAACTGAGCACTGACTAGGATCAGAAACAAGACATAAGTCAAGTAGAGCAAGTAAATGATTTGGGTTGTCTAGAAAGCAAGTTGGAAAGTTGATTATTTGAGTTAGAGATTGAGAATAGCCAAAATTTGTGGACCTTAACGCCTGCAGAGTCACTAAAACTAGAGACAAGCCATTCAGCGTGATGAGTATTAAAATCACCAACAACAACGATACTCGCTGAAGGATAAAGAGAGAGGGCTTGGTCAATTTGATCAGAAATAACATACACATACACACTCGCAGAAAAAGAAAAGATTGCTGCCCCACTCTAAACTCTCAGTTGATGTAACAGTACTCTGCTGCAAGTCAGGCTATTTGTCAGTTGATGTATGTACTAAAGCCCACTCTGACGTCACACTGAAATAGCAGCAGGCTATTTCAGTGTGACGTCAGAGTGCTCATTAAACTAGCAATTTAAGTTATATGAACTTTAAAAAAAAAGTTTTACTAATATAAAAAAAAAAAAAAAAAAAAAAATTGAAATAGTATATTTTATAAAGCAAGTTTGCATATTCAACAATGCTTGATTCTCATGTTCCTATAACAATGGTTGATTCTCATGTTGATATTAAACTCAAGATTGAAATGTTCATCAAAATAATAACATAAACGTTAACAGGAATAAACTATAATTAGGATTAGAACAAATTAAAACCTTTTAAAAAACTTTGTGAAGAACTTAGTGTTTTATTATAAATAGTTTTGAAAATTTGATAAACAACTTTTTTTCAAAAAACAAAGTATTTTACTACTGCAATCAAAAAGTAAGGTGAAATTATTTATAAAATGTAAATTCTTTATTTATTCTTCCAAATTAATTTCATCTCCTTCAAAGTAATCCCGGTCCAATAAAATGCACTTTTTCCAACGCTTTTTCCAGTCCTCAAAACAGTCGGAAAAGTCTTAGCTCTGGTATAGCTTCAAGACCTTCTTCAATTCAGTTTTTAGCTACTCAATTATGTCAAAACGTGTCAAAACGACCTTGGTGTCTCGTTAAAAAATGATTATCATATATCTGCTTGTATTTCTAAAGCAATTAAAATTTAAAAGTCTTATCTGACACACATTTTCATTTTTTAAAGATTTGAAAATTGACTTTAGTTAATTTATTATTTGCTAGTATGCCATCATCTTAAATAGACATGTTATTTGGAATCCATTTCTGAAAAAAGATAATAATTTTATTAAAAGAGTATTATAATGAGATATATACTTAAAGCTACTTTATGAAGAAAGAACAAAAAGACTAAATTCAACAACTTTACCAATAAGAGTAGAAAAAGTGACTTTATTATTTCTTTAACGTTTTAATAATTTTTACCAGCCTAATATGGTATCTTTACGAAGGAACTTTCACTTTGCAACAGGATCAGCTGAAAGTGCCATGAATATATCTATAATCATAATTACGTTTCCTAGAATGGTATACACAGTTAGAAGAATTTGTTTTACCAATTGCATCTTCCTAATTTGAAACAAATTGTTGTTTGATGAAAAATTAAATCAGTATTGAACTTTTAAAAAATACTTGACAAACTTTATTACATGACTCTTTTGGTTAGATCTAAATGAAGGGAAAACTCAAAAACTCAATGGTTCTAAGGCTGGCTGATAGTTCCAAGGCTAGCTGGTATTTTAAACTCTCTGGCAACTCTCAGAAAAGCAGATAAAACAGCTGTAAAATATCAGAGTATTAGCAGTGCCATGTTGTGAATTGATGGTTTCACTGTTGCACATTGATGGTATCCCTGCTATGGTGTCTAGTGTTAAGACCATATAAGGAGTCCTTTGTTATAACTTTAGAATGATTAACAGGACTAAGGCAACTACATAAACTATTTCTTAGGATGCCATATACTCAATTTATGTCAAGTCAAGTACATAACCTGGACATATATGTACATATCAACTCACCTATTTGTTTGGTCTTTGAAATACCTTTTTATCTGTTGAATTACCTTTGCTTTCCCTTTATCTATCTGCCCATATTTTATTATAGGTGACTTTAATGCTTATCCCACTAAATGAATTGGTTCAGGTACCACTGACCCAGCTGGCACTGAAAATCAACATATTTTTTTTTTTTTGATTTCTTACTCAGATAATTAATGTGACACCCCTAAACCCCAATTTCCAGACACCCTTAAACATTTATATATATATATATATATATATATATATATATATATATATATATATATATATATATATATAAAATATATATATATATATATATATATATATATATATATATACATAATATATATATATATATACATATATATATCTATATATACAATATATATATACATATATATACATATATATATATATATATATATATATATATATATATATATATATATATATATATATATATACATATATATATATATATATATATATACATATATATATATACATATATATATATATATATATATATATATATATATATATATATATATATATATATATATATATATATATATATATATATATATATATATATATATATATATATATACATATATATATATATATATATATACATATATATATATACATATATATATATATATATATATATATATATATATATATATATATATATATATATATATATATATATATATATATATATATATATATATATATATGTTGACCTCTATCTCATAATTACTTTTTTATCTGAACCTAATGGTAAATTTTGCTGTTTCTGAGTTTAATGTCAGATGGGAAAAATATACTTTATTAAAATATACTTTATTAGTTTGTATTTTTCATTTACTTAAAGAAATTTTTAGAAACATTAATATCTTTTCACCTGTGTAAAAGCGATCACACTCTTTACTGTTATCGCAATCTTTAGTGTTTCAGGGAGACATTTTTTTTTTATGATAATGTACTCAAAACCTTTTAGATTTATTTTTTTGGAAACTTTTGGATGTTTTGCATTCATAAGATGTTGTCATTTGTTTTACCAGATAAGAAAAATATACTTTATTAAAAAAAAAAAAAAATTAAACTGTCTTGATATTTTTATTTTGGAGAAGTTAAGAAGTAATTAAATGTTTTAAAATACTTTACAACTCTATTTTAAGTAGAGACAGCAAAGCTTCTTTTGCTGGCAACGCAAAAAAAGTTTAAAATAATTTTTTGTTACTTTTAAATGCAGATTTCTGTTTGAGTATAAGTATAGCAAAAAAAGAACTTGTATCTACAGTTTTGCTGTTAAAATTTTTGTGTTATTTTTATAAATTGGTTTTAATATTTTAGTCAATTTCAGAAATTTCATATAAACTTTTTACTTCCATTTTATGGTTTCTGCAATAACGAAAACTTTCTGAAAGTACTAAAATTTTTCTTTTTATTAATTACAAAAAAGCATTTGACAAAACCTTTTGTACTTCTTTAGAAAAGAAACTTTTGAAAGAGGTACAAAGGCTTTTGTCAAACTAACTTCTTTCGAAAAGAAATTTTCAATATTTGAAATAGTTAATTTAAATGAATTAAAATTGCGTAACCATTTAAAAAAAAGAAAGAAAAAAAAGTTTATAATTCTATTTTCTGAAAAATTCAGTTGTAGAAAATAGAGTTGCTTACAAACAAATGTTGCTTTTTTAAAATTTTTTATACTTTTATAACAAATCAATTGCAAAAAACATCTGGCAATTTACAAAAACTAAAAAGAGTTTTTAAGTGAACTCCTGGAACTCAAGAAATTCTCAGAGGAAAAACCATCAATATTTTTACAAAAACTCCCAAATTTACTTTAAGGAGTTTTTTAGAAAACCTTGATGATAGAGCAAAACCAACAGTACCCACTAAAACAGTACCAAAATTATGTAAGAAATAAGAAAAACTTAACATAAACGAAAATTTTGTTACATGGCGTTATTTGATATATACCTTTACAATTCACTGTTGATAAAATTAAAATAATTTTTTTAGATTGTACAGCCTTAAATTATTTACATAAATTCAGAATCATAATTTTATACAACTTAATAATTTTAATAATTGTTGAAATAGATAATAAATTCAAAACTTAAAATTTTTAAAAATATTATAAAGAATGATTTAATAAAAAAATTACGCAAATGATATCTGGATAAAAAAACATACCTTCTAATGTTAAATAAATTTTCACTTGAGTGTAGTTTTCAGGGCAAAATAAGGAATATTTCCAAGAGACTAAAATAGAATTACTGTCATTAACTCCATAAACTGCGGTAACATTCTCAGCGCCACTCACTTTTTTATTGAAAATATTTGCACTAATTGAAATAGAAACAATATCAGTTGTTATATTTTTGGGATATATTGCTGAGCATTGAATCAAAAAAGAACCTCCATTGCATAATCTGCAAAATTTATTCTGCAAAATATCAAATTGAAGTTTTTGGTATTCTTTAAAACCTGTAAGATTTGAGGTTATTTCCAATACTTGAAAGGGTACTAAAATACCATGAAGCAAACAAACTATATTTGCTCCAGGCTGCAAAGATGCAATAACAGAAAAAGCATCTTCATTAGTATCCTTTAATAATTCAAAATATGGTGCATGATAATTGGCACATATTGTAAAAGATATATTAGAACATATCATACCAAATGAAGTATTATTTCTTTCGAATTTAAAAACAAAATTAGATGCAAACAAATTAATAAATATTGGTTCTCCTGCGGTCAAACTAGTTATTAAAGGAAACCATATTTCATTGTCATAGCTGTAAAAGATATTTTTAACTTTATATGAGTCAAATAAAAATCTAGCAGAATGTAGAAAAGATGGATTTTTAATCGATATGGATAAATTTAGATCAGTTGATTTTCCACTCAGACATAAATACCTTGTACTTGAATTTCCTGAAATAAAATTAAAAAAATCATCATTTACATTTCAGGAAACAAAAATAAACTTGAATCCTAGTCTACTTTATTTATATATTAATTTATTGAATTTGAAACTGATATCATACCAACAAAGTTTTAATGGTGAGCAGATCAAAAGTAAGATCTGCTCAGGCTAAACTCATACCTCTAGCATTAAAAAACGCATTTTTAAACATCAATGTTTATAGACGCATTCTCGCATCAGGGCTCTACAAACATTCAAAATTTTGAATCAAACCAAAGAAGTGATTATGATTGAAATCATAAAATGCCATGTATTGGATTCTGACTAATTTCATAAAAACATTTATCTTAAAGTATTTTATTTAGTAAATGACATTTTTAAAAAAGTCTCTAATTAAAAAGGGGGAATTAGACAATTTATTTAAACATTTTATGATTTCTGCAAAAATCAATGTCACATAAATTAATTTTAATGTCTTTATGTAATGAATACTATTCTGCACTAAATTATAAACTATGGTCTTATAATAAACAGTTACCCTAAATCTCCGAACAAATACATTCAGGTGTGTGACACTTTTTTAAAAACCTTTTTAAGATTAGGGATTTGATTCGCAAAAATACAGGTGACATGATTTTAGATTCAATTCAATGTTAAAACTTCTGATTTACAGGGGACTAATAATATGTGTTACAAGGTATGACAGTCAAATATAATCTATAATGACAAAAATACAAAATAACAGGTGTTACATTAATTAAGACTCGTCAGAAACAAATTTCTGATGAGTCTCTAATTGAAAATTTTAGCTAATGGTTGCATTTTATAATAAAGAATTCTTTAATGTTGTGTTAAAAAATGAAGAATTGAAGTACAAATTTTTTTGAACGAGGGAGCAAAATATGTTTAAAAGAAAAAAAAATTAACAGGAAATACAAAAATGAAAAGGATTGGAATTAACAAATATTATTGAAATATTGAAGTTAAAGTTTTAAAAAATAATTTTTTTTTAATTATAAAAATGAAATATTGGAGTAATATTATATTGAAATATTACAAAAGTACTGTTGAACAAGTCTTGTTTATTTATCATTATTTTTTTCTCCATATTATAATCAATAAAATCTATTTTGTTCTTATCTGATTCTTTACTTGATGATAAAATATGTTTGGGTTGTTGACAAAGCTATATATCTGGTTCAACAACTTTTCCTTTACTGCAATTTGGATTATAGTTAATTTCACAAAAACTATTTTAATTAAGTTGATTTTACAAAAGCTATGTTAATTTTTTGAATAACACTTCAAATAAACATATTATTAATAGAGACAAGTTGTTCATTTAACATTGATTGTTATTAGTTGAAAGTAAGTAAGGTTGTCTAGAAAATGAGTCACAAGTTAAATGTCAAAGTGAGATATTATGAAAAAAGCAGGCCAAGATGGAGTCAAGCCATTGAGTGTGATGTGCATTAAAATTACCAACAACAACAATATTGGCTGATGAATAAAAAGAAAGGGCTCCGTCAATTTGATGAGAAACAACATAGAAAAGAGTGCAGTAAAACGAAGGAGAATGATAAAGAACATAGAGAAAGGTGATTGATTGACAAGATGCTAAATAGAAACTCATAAAAGAATGATCGAAGGATTCAAATGTGATTTTATGACAATTAGGTGAATTAATACATAAGTATATGCCTAGACCAAGAATGTGAGTCTTTGTGAATTGTGAAGATGAAACAGCCAAGTCCAAATTAATTTCACAAAGAGCAAAAAAGCCAAATGAGTTTTGCTTTAGGTAAGATTTAACTGATGGAAAGTTACTTCAAAGATCACAAACTTTTGTAATAACTTTTCTGTTTTATTAGAAAACCTGACTCAATAAAAAATAGAGCATGAAACTTCAAACAATGACCTATGAGTTGCCTCAGTCTTGCTAATTAACTAAAAGTCATAATTTTATGCGGTCTTGATAATGGATACCAAAAAGACAAATAGAGACACCATCTGTTTGCAACATGGTGCTGTTAATAGTTTATAGCTATTGAATAAACCAGCCTCTCTGAGAGTTTTAACAAAATTCAGAAAATCTTACCAGCAGATGGCCTCAGAATTATTATTGACTAGAGTTGCATGGTTACTAATAAGGAATTAAAAACAAAAACTCATGAGTGGAATCAAGAAAACGAGTCAAGCAAATCTAGAAATTAGAAAAAGCTAATTTAGCCCAAGGTAACAAAACAAAAAAAAGGTAATGATTTTTAAATCAAAAAATGATTACAAAAGATTTTGAATTCTGTAAACTTATTTTATTTTTCGATTCAGCACCTTCATAAATAGTCAGGTACCAATAATCAACCATTTTCTATATCTATAACTTAAATCATTTATTAAAAGGTACTATTACAAAACCTATAATGAGCTGTGATTAAAAAAATTGGGTATTTTAGACTACATTTCAAAGCCTTATAACTATTTGTATTGAATAGCTTAAGTTTTATCTCTTTTGTTTGTTTGCTTTATTGGTATTTAGTTTCATAGGTACCACTGGTTAAAATAAAAAAATGAGTATCTAACACTTTTTTGTAATATTAAATTCAAATTAGAGCAGTTTAGTTTGATTGGTCTTAATTTAACTTAAATATTTTGCTTTTAGTAGATCTCTCATACTAAATATTAAGAACATACATTTGAATTTTAAATTAAGTTTGAAAACTTACTGTCTTCAACATTTGCATGATAGTTTTCATCGTTTGAACTAACATTCATAAACCAGCTTGATAACTCCAAGTTTGTATAACTGCACCCGTAAGTAACTTTTGTGTAGAAAAAAATACAGAACAGAGACATAAGATACCACTTCCATCTCATTTTTTTAAATTTAAAATTTTACTTAAATGCATTTACACGCAAGTTTCCAACACTATATTTCTTTAAAATGTACACAAGTTTTTTGGACGAAAGCATATTTAATTATATCGAATAAGCAAAAAAAATTGTATTTGTGTCTTGATAATTTACAATATGGTACTTTGAATGGACAAATAATAATTTGACTTGAATTTTTGGCTCAATTTTTAATTTTTCAATTTCAGCCAATAAACTGGGCAAAATTTTTTGCGTCTCCAAAAAGTGTTGACAATAATAAAATTAAGATCATTTAACTCAACGTAAAAAAATGAATTGAATACGCCGTAAATCCTAGAAGAGACATCCGACAGTAATGTCGGACCACTGTTAGCAAAAATGCCGTGCTAACGTCCTTTTCACGATTGCAGATCGTACTTTTTTTCTTATTTCGTTATTTATTTTAGGTGCTCCTAAATTAAATAACGTTCCTGATAAGTTTTTCAAATGCTCTTCTGCGGTCCTATCAGGACTGCAGAAGAGCATTTGAAAAAGCATTTGAAAGGAAGTTCGCGCCTTCTTACTGATGTTACATGTTTTTTTTTTGTATTTTTTTGTGTATTTGTTATGTGTTTTTTTTTTTTTTCTTTTTTGATTTTTAGATCATTTAAATTAAAAAAACGTTTTACATGTTATTTTGAAATCCCCAACGAGGGTGTGGGGAAAGGTCTACATGGGCTGTGAATTCCAGATTTTTTTTTTAAAATCAAAATTTCAAGAATTTTTTTTTGAAATAACCAAGAAAAGTTCGCCTTTTAAATTTTTTTTTGTTCTGATAAAACTTTGTTCTTGATTATAGTGTCTACTATAATCAAGTCATCAATATTGTTTGTTTGTTTGGTTTATTCAAGATCAACAAAATTTACAAATAATTGACAGAGAGCGGCCACCAGGCCACTCTGTAATGAAAATATAGTTTTTATATTTCAGATAAAATAAAGACGCCAAAAGCAAAGAAATTTAAAATTGTTCAGGTTTTTCGAGTCAATCGCATTTTGGGTAGAAACATTCCATGGTTTGACAACATGATTAGTTAGAAAGTTGTTTTTTTCAGCACAGTTTCGTACAAGTTGTGCTTTTGTTGTTTTGTGTGTCCATGTGGTCGGAGTACTTTAAAGACATGGTGTTTAGTTGAAGCTGAGGGACTGAGAAGTTTGAACTTTGTCGATTTAGCTGATGATTTTGTATTGCCTAATAAGATCTACTCATTGTTGTTGTTTGGTTAACTTTGTTAAGTTAATTTGTTTCTAAATATAAGGCAAGTATTTGAAGTAGGCAGTATGTTTTGTGGTTCGGTTTTAAACTTGTTGGAGTTTGGCTATGTCTTGAGCTGGAAATGGTGGCTTGTACTGCGAATTCTAAATGCGTGCGACCGTATGAAGTATACAGAATACGCTATAATGCTGAAATTTGACTTCGAAAAGCCAAGCATTTGTTTGCCAGCTGATGCAGCTGATGCAAAAGGTTAAGAAAACAGTCTTTGCTTGTATTTTAAAACTTTAAATTGTTAGTCATAACAACACCTAGGTCTTGTTTAAATGTTGTGCATGACAGCTGATGCAGCTAGCATGCCAAGTTATTCATAGTGTAAATTGAAGTAAATGTTTTGTTATTATTGCGCCCAGGTGCATTATAAAACACAAGTCAATTTTTTTATCTTTAGTTTTTCGAGACCCCTAATTTTGTGGGACCCCTGTACTATGGCACACCAAGCTTTTGTCTAAACTCGGACATGTATTTAAAATAAAAATCTTTTTTGCTTATAATTGTGGATTAAAGATTGTCTAATACGACATTAGTCGTAGAACTATTGTCGTAGTAGTACCGTATTACGATGCGATGAAATTTAACGAGCAGTATTGGACAGTGTTTGAGCATATGAACAATATATTAATATGAATAACAATACAACAAGGTCAAAAATACATACTACAGACTAATAAAATTGAATCTTCAAAATCTACCTTGTGGTTGTCCGTTAATAATGTTAATAATTTTTTGACAATTTTTACACCCCTTCCATCCCGCTTGTCAAAATTCCAAAGCCCGCTTCCCCCCTCAGCTATTAAATTATGTCAACATTTAACTACTCTTCTTCCCCTTTCCCCTCCCTAAACTTATTAAGAAATTTAAACGACAGAAAACCTTTTTTTTTAATAATTTAATTTGTTTTATAAAGTAACATTATTGGCGTCAACTTTTCTTGATTTCCCCCCTTCCCTTTGTCAACTATTGTTAAAAACTTTCAGACTTCTTCTCGCTATTTTATTAAAATAACAAACGGACATACCTTAACTATGTTTTAAATTTAATACAGTAGTATTTTAAAAAAGTAACTTTACAAAACACAATTTTTCTTATATTTTGTTGTGTTTTTTTTAACATTGACGTGTAAATGGTTATAGCTAATATATAAGGTAACACGCATTATATTGAACAAAAAAACGTGTACATTTTACAGTCTATTTGAGATGTAACTGTTTCAAGGTTCATTAACATCTAAAATTTTAAGAGAACTAAAAAAACAAACAAAAAAAACACATAAAAAACATGTTTTTTATGTGTTTTTTTTGTTTTTGGTGCCTTGTTTTTTTTGCAAAAAAAAACAAGGCACCAAAAACCAACGCGTTTTTAAAAAAAAACGAGTTGTTTTTTTTTTGAGTCGCAACTCTAAGCGTAACGGCTGCTATTTATATCTGACGGTTTACAGAACAATGGCCGTAAAATGCTAAATTTTTCAACAGCGGTCCGTTGGCGGCAGCCTGATGCATCACACTCCGATGAAAGCTTGTTTGCTCGAGGTAGTCCGTGTACTTCATGAAAAAGTAAACTTTAAAACTGGGAAATACTTGTATACTCTTATATAGCACAAAGAGCAATTTTTCAAATAAAATTTGACAAATAGAAAAACTGAAAACTTGTTAATACAAAACTGATACAAAGCTATCAGTATTTGATCTTAACGCTTTTTAGAGATTTATTGATCACAATGTAAATTTTAGGAGCTATGCCTATAATCACAGCCAAAGCAACAAAAGCGCTCCCGGGGCCAATGGTTTTTTGCGCTTGCTATCGATAAGACCCCTACCGCGTAAAGAAAAACAAGTTTTAACCCCTTTTATCAAAAACCACCATTTTCTACTTATAGTATTTACTGCATACGATTTTCTATCGTGCAATTGTACATCACTTTACTGCATACGATTTTCTATCGTGCAATTGCACATCACTTTTCTATCACTAGCTCTTAAAGATCTTTGCACAAAATTGCTTTTACATTCATTTCAAAATAAAAATTGCTGCAAATCGTTAATGTATGTACAGTTGATGGATATACTTGTAAAACTCGGGATTATAGACTTTAGTAAAATTATCATACTCTTGTGGATACCGAAACTAAGAATTATACTTAAAAGAGAGTTTTTTTACTAGTCTTAAATCCCGACAATGGTAATTTAGTGACGACACGCCATTGGAGACCAATTTTTTAAAGCTAAACAAAAGAAATCTGTTACGTTGCAATGACATTATTTTTGTTTTACTTTTATGAATTTGTATATTACCGCTGTGATAGATTTCTCCCAATGCCGTAGCCGATTTCTTCACCAAGCGATAATTTCCGTAAACGCAATAGCAATATTTAAGACTAATATTTTTTTTTTTAAGTGCATAATTAAATTTGCTTTATTGAAAAAAAAAAAACTTTAAATTTTAATAAAATTAAAAACTTATAATTAGTTGAATTATTATCCACTTTCCCTATTTTGTATAAATGCAGTAATTTGCTCCCTTGATTTGGCTTTGCTATCATTTGAAAAAAATTTAAACCTACGTGCAAAAATCAATTACGACTTAAAAAAATAATTACTAAACAGAACAGCATAATATCAAAATTATCTAATAATCAATATATAGTACAAAATAAATATTTTATTTCAACGGCTGCTTGTGTTAAATTGAGCGAAAAAATCAGGAGTTGGTTGATTTGTATAAACCACCTCATTCATGTACTTCAGTCTAAATGCAATAAGTTTAATAATTTAAAATATTAAAATAAAGAAAATAAAATTTAAATTAAAAAAAGGGACTCAATCATTAATCAACAGGAAATAAATCAACAGGACTAAATCAACAGGAAATAAATTAAATGAAAACTACATGAATTTGATATATGATCAAACACTATTTTGATAAAATAGAAAAACAACGGGGAAAAGATTTGTATAAATAAAAATATCTTACCTCGACTTTTGAGAGGCTGCCAATTGACAGTTTTCTTCAGCAAGCTTTTTATAAAAGTCTTTTTTTTTTCTTTCTTGCATTTGCTCCATAATCATAGCTGCTTTTGCCCTTTTTAAAATTTGTTGATTCCATTCGTCTTCTTCTTGAGCACTCTGCTTCATCAATTGCTTTAGAAATAATTAAACCTTATTTACTGTTCAAGGCAAAATTCAAAGAAAAAGAATTAGATAAAAAAACAATATTAAAAGTATGATTACCAACTTCTCCTCCAATTGCTTTTCTTGTTCCATTTTAATTATACTAATTTCATTTGGACTCATTCCTTTCCAGCGATCAGTAATAACACGATGAGAACCGTATGCACTTTTTGAAACGTCAGGGTTTTCAGTTAAAAAATCACCAAAAACCTGGCTTTTTATTTCGTTTAAGTTATTTTCAAGCTCATTTTTTTTAAGACATTCGTTCCTATGTTTTTGCGCCTCAGCAAGAGCTAAATTATAATTTTTAACAGCTAAGTTGATTGCTTTTCTTGATTCTTGTTCTGCTATAGACAGGTCAGTTGAACGCTGATCGTTTTCAATTGCTTTGAGATCAAGAAGATGGAGTGTTTGCTGAAGACTCTCAACATCTTCTTTCTTTTTTATTACTTGTTGATTGATCCACTCTCTATAAAATATAACCAATTCTTCATTAAAAAAAAAAAAAAATAGAACAAGTACTTTGATTTAAAAAAAAATAATAACAATAAATAACCGATTTTGTTCTTGCTGAAACTTTTTTCTTGATTTCTCATCTAAATCTTCGCCTGTAAATTTCTGCATGCTGGAAACACCACATCGAGAATCATCATCTGATACTCGAGCCGGTTTGTCTTTTTTTTTACTATTTGGATCATAAATATCAAACTCTCGCCTATTTTCAGGAGACTGAAAAGTCTTTCGAAATTCATTTATGGATTTATTTATTTCTCTAATATCATTTTCTTGACGCTTTTGTAACAGCAGACAAAGCTTTTCATTTCTGAGCATTTCGTTGGCTGTAAGAGAAAAAAAGTCTTGGAGAAATTTCTGGTTTTAGACTTTTAACTTTATGAAAATAAGAAATATTTGAGATCAAATATTAAGTATAATATTTAATCTCAAGTTTTCAATAAATCAAATATTAAAGATTTTGCTTGAATAGCACTTAACCAAGACTTGTAAATACCACAGTTGTACACTTGTAAATATCCCTTTATGGTATTTTTTTACTTAAATATTTATTTTAAATAATGCAAGCAAGAAAGCCAAAGATGTATACAAATGTATACATCTCTTTTTTTCTTTTGTTACAACCCTCTGTCAAACCTTTAACTTCAAAACACAAACCTTGACCAATAAGACCACTACAAAGAAACACAACTTGACTGCAAATCTATCGAAAACAAAGTGGGACTTAATGATAATAATAATGATAAACATCACTACATCATGATAACATGAAACATCATAGTGAGCATGTCAATAACAAATGTTCAAGTAAAAAATAAATTTAGCAACGTAAACAGGAATAATTTGTTCTATGGTTGATTTATCTGTTTCTTAAGAATGAAAGGAAGAGTGTGATCATTAGATTTAAGAGATAAATAAAAAAAAACTTTGCAAACAGTTCTATCTTATACTTGAGGGAAATTCTAAGATCAGACCCATGTAAAGGAGATGGAATGTTAAACTTGCTTATGTTAATGACGCCAGGGGCTATTCTAGACCTTTTTTGATAGCTTCGACTGTATTTAGGTGCCAATATGGATGCCTCCCAAATTAAATTTTTTTTTTTTTTTACCTATTTTTACGTTTTTTTTACATTTTTACTGCAAATATTGTTTTTTTTTTTGCAAAAAAACCGCTGATTTTCTGCTAAAATTTGCCGGAATGAGGGGGTTCCGCCGCCCAAATTTTTTCATAGAATAGGCCCTAGACGCTATGAAAGATTTTCAAAAAATTTTGAAAACCTAACTTTTGAAATAAAAATGGGGTTTAGTAATCTAAGAATGGACCTTAGAGTCAGACCTTTTTGCAATGAGTATTTACAACAATAAAAATATGCATTTTCTCTAAAGAGTTGCAGAAGAGATGAAAGAATGGTTAGAAGAAATAGCACCTTCACAAGGAGAAAATCATGGGGTAAAGTGTGGCTTGAAGTGCCATGATAGAATGAATTTGATGTAGAAAAGGTATAACCACTATAAGCAATTGAAATTTGGACGAATTTAAATTGCATTTTCTTAAAAACTCAACTCTAACAATTTTTTTCATGTGTGTACTTAGTTTTTATTTTAACATCAACAAAAAAAAATTAAACCTCAACTTTATGATATTTAATTAATAACTTCATTTTTTATAAAGTACACATCAACACTAATTGCAGATTCGCCTAGTTTCTTCAATACTTCTTTCACTATTTCCCAGTAAGATTTAATACTCCCTACTCAGAACAGTTCAGTGGATTAGCACTCTTTAGTTATTAAATATGGATTTTCTATATCAAATTTCAAAATATTTTTTTGATTTTCATAATTTCAATTTAAAATTGACCAAATTTTACTGATTATGAAAGATAAAAATTCAAGTGACATCATAGCATGATTTGAATCACCTAAAGAGAACAAGGTAAAGAAACTTTTATGACAAAAAAAAGATTTATACAATGATCTCTTTCCTACTTTAACTTTTAAATGTCACCTAAATGATAAAAGAACTACATTAAGCATGGGCCAACATTCAACTTTAATATATTTTTTTAAAAAAAGCAACAAAAAAACAACAATTCTAATGATTAATATTGTATATTTCTTGATAAACATTTTTTTTATATATTTATGTTTTTGTTACTTAACGTTTATTTTTATACAAAATAAACATAAAGTATATTGATTGATAGAGAAATAGGTGTCTCAGGTAAACATTTTAACTAATACAGCCATAGGTACAGTGGAACATACATAAATCAACTGATATAGCCATAGGTGTAAAGTGTACATACATAGAGTGTACATACATCAACTAATTTAGCCATAAGTGAAGTAGAATGTACATAGATTGACTGAGGATTTTAATTTGAACATTCATTCTTTTAATTAAAAGTAAGAAAACATTTAAAATAAATATTAATTTGAAAAAATGCAATTTAGACATTTTTATAATTTTTTTAAAATGTTTATGTTTATATATTTTTGAAACAATTTTTTGAACAAAAAGAACTACTTTTTGTTCTTATTTTTTAAAATTTTGTTGCTACCAGTGCTGTAAAGTATTTTAAATGCTATTATTTTAAACATATTTAAAATACTTTTAAAGTATTTTCATTTTTTATTTAAAACACTTTTACAGTTGAGTAGTTAGAATTTGTATTCTAAATACAGTTTTACAGAAAAATACAAAAAAAAAAAAAAAAAAAAAAAAAATGCAATTTTTGATATATTTTGTATTAGCAATGTCTTTCAATACAAAATAGTTTTTATTATTTTTTTAATTTAAATAAAAAAAAAAAAAAAATTAAAAAGAAACAAGTTTCAAGAAAGAAATGTTAAGAAATGTTAACAAAAGAGGTCTGAATGGTACTGTTCTGTACAAGAAAGGTGCCCTGCAAAAACATTTTGTAGTGAAATTGTTCAACATTAAGTTTAACTACTAGTAAACATCAATTAACAGCAAGTACTAAAGTTCTTCCACAAGCAAACAATTTATTACCTAATAATTAAATCACTCAAACATTTGATGCTGTGGAGAATACAACTAAAGTTTCATTTAGGACATCAGGGGAAACTAAATTGAATTCTATATATGATGTCATATATCAACCATTATACAAGACTTTTTCAATAGTCAAGTTGAGGGTTAACAATGTCATGATGGTATCACTATTTGTGCTTTTGTTGTGCATGGTCAAATCTTATAACCTGTCCTAAGAATAAGATAAAACTTTTTACAAAAACCTCAAATTTACCTCTTATACATTCAACTATTTAAGTCATTATATTTTGATCACTAAGAACAGGCAGCTGAATATGCATTATTAAAAATAAGTTTACATACCAAAGGCATCATGCTTTCTTTTTTCTTGCGCATTTAATATTCTTTTCTCTTTCACTTGCTCTTCTAAAGCTTGGAGATCAACCTAGATTAAGTTAAACCATATTAAATAATATATAACATATGAAATAACAATGGCACAACATTTATTTAGGTTCATGCAACGTTTGCTGTAAACTTAAAGTGAATCAACTTTAATGAACTCCAATTTACAGTTCTTGAACATTCAATACAAACG
>NC_061157.1:73105924-73248424 GCF_022113875.1 Hydra vulgaris
ACTAACGTAAATATGAAAAGTTTCGGTAATGTAGAAAGTGGGGCGTTTAAGTAACTGTGATCAACAGTTGTGCATTAGGCATGGGATTCAACTAGGTATTCAAGATATTTTGTACAAAAAAATTGTCAATTTCTGCAAAAAAAATTTGAAAGTAATATGCAATAACAGAGAAAGTGACGAGGAAATACTGATGACACAAACATAACCAATAATGATGAAGACTTTTCCGGCGGGTTTCAAGTTGTAGTGAGTGAAGAGAATGGCTCTATTGAACTGACTGATGATTTGCAGCCGTTAATCAAAAAGGTGCGCACCGTTGTGAAATTTTTATTTCGCCGTTCTCCGACAAAAAATGATCAAAATTCAAAAACGCACGTTAGAAAAATTTGATAAAGATATTCCACTAATACTGGATCCAAAACTAGCTAGGTTAGCTTGCACACAGTACTCGAACGTTTTGTATAATTAAAAAAATGCATTCACGAGTCACTTTTTGCCCTTGAGTCCAAAGTTGAGGTAACTAATAATGAGTCCGATGCAATATTAGCTGTTAACTTATGTCTTGCGCCAGTAAAACTGGCTGTGGAAACATTGTGCCAAAATCATGCAACTCTGTTGTGTGCCGATACAACATTTTCATGATAGATAACCTTTGAGAAATCGATTTAGCTGTAAAGTTATGTTGGTGCAACAATTCAATGAGGAACGTACTCTTTTTCCAGCATACAACATTTTTTGCACAAGGGACATCAACGTTACAAGAATTTGGATCTAGCTCTATCTTTTGAGCACCATAGCAAATTAGCCATTGTAAATACCATTACTCGACTGAAAGATCGGCTCAATCAGAAAGGGTATAGTCCTCTCCCTTTCACCAGCGTTTTTTCCGATAGTGATTCTGTGGACAACGCTGTAAACTTGTCATTGAAAAAAAAGCTTGACTTTGCAATTTTGAAAAATAAGAAATGTAACAACAAGGGAAAATTGAATGTTTCGAATAATTCATCAAAAATTATATGTATTGAAATAGGAATTTTTAAAGAAGGAGGAAATCGTTGTATATATTTGCAAAATTCCTACCTTTACTTGAAAACTGTGAAGCCAATAAAATTAGATGATCTTTTGAAGATGATGTTCTGAACGCCCTATGTTTTTACGGGCTCATTTTACAAAGCAGAAAAAAGCGAAAAATGAAAAAGTCAGTAGTTTTGATATAAAATAAATAAGCTGATTGAATCAATAAAATTTTTACTATTAACTTGAGATTTTATTTAGATTATGATAAATTTAAAAATAAAGTTTAATACCGGTATTATACCGGTATTGTAATTATTTAGTACCGATATACCGGTATTGAAAAATGGTGACGGTATTGGAAGCACTAGTCACGCCATAGATGGTGGGGAGGGGTTGGTTTGTGATAATTTGTTGTAAGGCCAGCTGAGGAGGTACCCGATGAATGTGGGTTCTAAGCCAGAACTCTAACCACTGCGCCACGGCTGCTTAAGGGTTAGGGTTATGGTTCATTTCACTTTGAATCAATAAATTATACTTCGTTTCAGTTTGCTTCAATAACTTTTTCAATTTTAACAAAAAAAAAATCATTTTAATGGGTAAGTTCAAAACATGGTTACTTAAAAGCAGGTAAGGTATTATTTAAATTTTAAGATTCTCAAAGTACATCAAAAGTTGTTTTTTTCACATCAAGTTATAAAAAAAAACTTTTTCAGGTTTAAAACTTAAAAAAAAAATATTTGAGCAGAATTTAAAAATTTTGAAATATCGTTTCTTTAAAAAATAGTATAATAAACATTTCCTAAAAACTTGAAGTGATTTGCATTTCCGCTTCACAGGGTATCATGTTTACAAGCAGACATTGTTTCGCAAAATTCGAAAACGGAGGAAATCGAAAAAGAAGATTATTGTTGTTATTTCTATATCAGTTTTTTAGTTATTTAATTTATCAAAAAACTAAAAAATAAGTCGAGAACAAACTTTTCTATATATTATTAATCTACAATAAATTGTCTATAAAATAAGCTAAATATCAAAAATTCACATTTTTTTTTCAACTTCAAGAAAATATTTGTTGGTGTACCACCTTAAGTAAACATCTTGACATATTGAAACCCTTAACACAATCTTCTACTTCTAAAATTAAAAGCTTATAAAATAAAAGACAAACTCTTCATATTTATAGAGTGTTACTTAAGAGATCGGCAGCAGAACACCAATTTTAGTGGTATGCACTCGATATAGATAAAAGTGACTAGTGGAATTCCCCCTCCCCCCCTCCCTCAGGGTTCAATTCTTAATGCCAATTAGTTCTTAAAATGTATAAATGGCTTTCCTGAATGGCTTCAGCTGTTGTGTTCGTATTTGCAGAAGATACTAAGTTAATCAAATTACTTTCTGATAGCTCGTCATAAAATAACGGGCTAAATCATATGGATGCTATAGTAAACTGGGCAAAGTAAAATTTTAATAAATAAATTTACTAAATTTTATTAAACATTAAAAATGCTAAACTCATTTATGCACTTACTGATACAATTTATCATAGTCTAATCAATCTAGAAAGCAAGTGATTGTTGAAATAGATATTGCAATTCTTGCTGACGGTAATTTGAGTTTTTCTATTCATGTAACAACTAAGGTTACTAAGGTTATTAAGATTAACACAATAAACAAAATTTTTTGAACGATTAAATGATCTGTATCATAAAATGAATGTATAATAAGTTACAACATTTTTTATCCAACCAACAACAACGTTTTGGTTAGACAAAAAAAAATTTGTTTGCGTAGGAAAAAAATTTTTTATCCAATGGTATTATCATCATCTGGTCCAGGATGGTATTCCTTCAGAAAAATTAACAAATAACTTGAATAAAAGGCTGAGGCCAAGAGGAGACATTAAAAAAAAGTTTGGGTTTTTGTTTATCTGTCACTTATTGGCGAAATCTAAGCCTAATGCAACAAGTCCCCAAATTTGTCACAGAAGATAAAAAATTGTTAACTAATGAAGTGTAATATTTGACAGTTGAACTGAGTGTGTTAAGACTATTATACAGGTCAACAGTTGGCGGCCCAACAATTTTATTGTTGGATAACTTCCACCCTGAAACAATCCTGTTGCCTATGTAAAAGATAAAAGAAATCTACTAATTTACGCAACATTGTTATTTCATGTTGTATCAAGATAAGGTTAGTATGGTCTCTTTTAAGCAAATCCGAAAATTTTACACAATTTAATCTGATAATACTGGATCACTGAACATAGATACTGTTTTATCTTGTATTTTTTTTAAGCTTTGTCATGGAAAAAAGTATTTTGATGAGTCAAATTTGCCAATTTTGAGCAAATGGCTAATAAACTTTTGTTTCCAGTTTGTTTAGCCTATCTTTACCATAGAGCTGCAGTGAATACACATAATATGCCAATTGTTCAGTTGCTTGTTTTTTGAACTTCATTCGATCACTTTATTTTCCTCAGATGGTAGATCATTCTATATATCTTCACCATTAACTAAAACAATATGTCCAGATTTGAATGCATGGGTATGTTGAGAAAATAATGGGGTCAAGACTTCAAAAAGTCCGTAATGATTATACGGGGAAAAATTAGCTGACTATAAACTAATTTATTCAAAAGCAAGGCTAAAGGATAAAATGAAAAAAAAAAAAAAATAAAAAAGCAAAATTAGCTGCGATATTACTAATCGTGTTGAAAAGCACCACAGTTTAAATAGTTGATGCAAAATGTATCTAATTACTGGTAATTTAAACCCAGCGGGCATTTGTTTTTAAAAGTTACGTTCTAAATGTACTTTAAATGTCTTTTAGAAGTCTTCTAAAATTCTTACGTAAAGAACTTTTAATAGAGGTTTAAAAAACGTTTAAAAGGCATTTAGAACGTTACTTTCAAGAACAAATGCCTGAAGGGAAGGAAATAAAACCATGCACCAGTTTGATGAATTCTTGTTGAAATGTTTTAATGATACTTTTAAGATCCTAATGAAGCTTTCAAACAAGACTTCAATGTAGAAAAATGTCCAAAGAACAATTTTGTTTCCGAGCAAACATTAGAAACATGCGTTGCATCAACTGTTTTAACATTATAAGTCAAGGATGAGTATTTTTCAGTTGTTTTGCTTAACTCACTTTTTGAGCCTTTTTATGCTAAATCGTCAGTTTACAATTACTCTAATTAATTAAAAATTTCTTAAAATATAGTCATTTTTTTATTCAAATTATAATTAAAAAAAAAATAGAAATTGAGAATATTTAAGATTTTAGTTTTTTTATGATGGATCCACTTTAACGACAAAAAAGTTTTGTCGCTTTATGTCAATATATTATAAATTGAACAGCAATCTTGTGTTTAACTAGAAGAAGTACTCTTGTTTATGTTAATTTTTCCTTGTATATTGTACACTTAATAAAATTCTTTAATAAACCTTGAATTACCTTTAGGCGTTCGCGAAAATTTCTATTAACAAATTTTATAACGTTAATTTTTCTGCATGTCAATTATTTTTGTAGACTCTTTCAAAATATTTAAAATATTTTCGATAGGACATTCTGGAAAGTTTGCAGAGTTATCTGTTTTCTCAACATAATCCACTTGTTTTTTGTTTAGGCACGTGATTACTATTTTTAAATAGTATTTTTACATATGCACCACCTGAATGATATCGATGAATTGAAAAAGTCTCTTCTAAATATAACAGTTTAAATAGTTTTCTTAATTTATAACCTCTCCACCAGGCACTAAATTGGGCTGAGAAGCACCATTTTCAGAAAAGGCAATCCATAGAAGTAATAATTTTTGAAACTTTTTTTTTGTATTTTACAGGAGGTGGAGTAGACTTTACAACGTAAGTATAAAATATATTATTTTCATTTATTCTTAAGTGATTTAACGTGAAATAAGACTCGGCGTCAATTATTGCTTTACGAATTATGAACTTCTAACGCACAAAGTTCTTGCAATTGCTTTTTGCTAGCCTGAAACTTTTGGAATCTTTATTTTCTTATAAGGTTTAATTTTTGTTTTTTAATATTTTACTAATGTGTTGTTGAGTACAGTTTAACTTTTTAGCTGTTTGTCGTTGATAAAACTCCGTTTTTATAGTCAAATATAAGTTTGAGTCATTGTCTCAGTCATTTTTTTATCCTTTCCTCAACTAGCTCATTTTTTTAACCTTTTATCCAATTTCCTCAAACTTTTTGGAAGCCAGATTAACTCATAACACGTTTAATTATTTTGTAGATAAAATTATTTTGTAGTTTAATTATTTTTATGTATATTCTCATTTTTAAAGTACGTATCGTAATTTTTAAATATGTAGTTTAGAGTAAATTTAAATTAAATTATTATAAAATACGTAAACTCTTTACCAACATATCTGCAATTTGAATAAAATTCATTCACATATTTTTTTAATTTCTTTTTGTTTTCATTCATTTTTCATTCATTTTTATAAATATAAAATATTTAAAAACAAAATATAATTTTTTTATTAAATATTTTCCCTTTTTTTTATTAAATATTTTTATTAAATGTTTTACCTTACCTTAGAGAGGTAAGGTAAAACAAAAAGGTATATACCTTTATACCTGTCTTTAAATCCAGCTTTAATTTTCAGTTTTTACCCGTCATCATATTTAAATTTATATGTTGTACTTCAATTTCCTTTATTGAACCGTTTTTCAATAGAAGAAGTACAAGGATGGTTTTATATTTTTGATAAAAATCCATATTTGATTTATATTCTGCAATAACAATTTCTTTTGATTCTTTTCTATATATTCAAATCTAGGAGGTCTGCATTAACTATTTGACATTTATTTCAAGTTCCTTCGTAACAACTTGTTTATTATCATCTTTGAAAAATATAGTTCAAAAGGAACTAAACAAATTATTATAAAAAACATATCATAATTAAGTATGTTGTAATAATCTGGTTGTTGTTACTTTTAAATAGATTGTACTGTGGCGCAATCAAAACTAATTTTGTATAATAGCATTTTTGTATCTATTTAATAATACTCAACTTAATAGTAGTAGTGCCCTTTCGAGCCTGTTTGACACGATACTCTTGACAGCCATTTCAACCGAGGTATTGACAAGAAAGAGTATCACCTTTGCTTTATAAGAAAACGTGAGCAAACGTGAAACTTATATCGTACGTACCTAAACTTCATGTTATGTAATGTTAAAACATGCTTAAACATATATCAAGTTTTGCATTTTGATTTTCACTTAAGAACTGCATTTCGTCAGCCTCCTTTTAATTTCTGATCTTTTGCATCTATATTCGTTAAAAATAATATTTATATCATTTCAAATCGTCGACGATCAACGTTTAGCCTAGCCGAGTGATTAGCGCGCTGGGCTTCAGAACAAGATAGCTGTGATTCGAGTCCTACCGTTTGCAACTTTTTTTCAAATTTTTTTAGATTTTTTTAAATACAAATTTAAATACTTATAAAGTTTTATCGATATTGTATATAGACAACATATGTAAAGATATTAATCAAAAGTTTGATCCGTAGCACTTTGACACAGAACTGACTTCGCTAACAAGAGAAAAAAATAGTTCAAAATTTTGTTTTTTCATGAAGTCCTTAAACACTTAGTTTCCAACTTTCTTGACATATTCCAAGTCTCTTTTATAAAAAAAATTTTGTTGATCAAACAAATAAAAACAAAAATTCAGCTTTTTTGTATATGATAAATATCGCCATAATACAAAGTACCACGGCGAGGTTTTTTAACCAACCGAGATTTTTTAAACAAAATGCTAATCGATTTTTACTTCTACGCGGTTTTAATTCATCACCAGGCCTAGTTAATGCTTAAAAAAAGAATTTTTTACAAATTTTTTTTTACTCTTTAAATCTTTGACTTTTGGATTTAGATTTATTACATTGATAGTAACATTATCATATTATTTTTGTTAGATTATTACATTGTTTGATATTTTTTTTAGATTTTGTAAATTTGAGAGATTTCTCAAAATCATGTCAGGTAGCATTTGTTTTTTATTTTCTCTTTAGTTAATTTTTTTTGAAATTGTTTATTGACCTCTTTTTAAATTTATAAAAACTTTAGATGATGATTTGTTTAGTAAGTCGCTTATATTTTGTTTTTATTTGTTCAGTAATTCGATTTTATTCGTCTTTATTTGTTCATTAAGTCGCCGATTTCGTTTTTATTTATTTGTTAAGTTGATAAACATTCATTACAAGATCATTAAACAAATTTTAAACACAAAATGCTGTATTTACAAATGTACTCAATTTATAAACTATTACTTTTTTTTTACAACTAGAGACACTACATTTTGACAAATAACAACACAACTAATTTTATTTTTGACTTACTGTTTATGTTGTTGGTTAGAAAACCAGTCTTTGATACTGGTTAAAAAACAGTCTTTAATACTGAAATAAAAACCAGTCTTTGATACTGGGAAAAAAACCAGTCTTTGATACTGGTTAGAAAACCAGTCTTTGATACTGGTTAAAAAAACAGTCTTTGATACTCGGAAAAAACCAGTCTTTGATACTGAGAAAAAAACCAGTCTTTAATACTGGTTAAAAAACCAGTCTTGGATACTGGTTAGAAAACCAATCTTTAATACTGGTTAGAAAAACAGTCTTTAATACTGGTTAATAAAACAGTCTTTGATACTGGGAAAAAACCAGTCTTTGATACTGGATATTTTTATTGCAAAGCCATTCTTTGTTACTTAAAAAAACAGTTGTTTTATGATATTTACATGACATGACAGTATTAAAATGTGCTTCATATCTTAATAGAAAAGCACAAATATTTTTTTGACAGACTCCTTAGCTCACCTTCACGTTGGTATCTGTTGTTAAAAACTGTTATTAGATAGTTTCATTGCTGAAGCTAATTACTTTTAATCATTCACTAAGAGCTAAGAAAAAATAGTTTAATAAATTTATTTTGCTTATATTTAATTTTAATTTTAGTTTAATTATTATAAAAACCAACTTTATCTTTGGCTTCCAAATAAATATCATACGACCTTCTAACAACCAAATATTATGTCAAAGTAAATTTTATTTTTTTAGCATTTTTTTACCATAAACTTTAATTACCTTTATTATCTTTTTTTTTTTTTTTGAAATTACATTTCATCAATGATTGTTAATAGTTATTGTAATAATAACTACATAGTTGTTTCTTTTAGATTGGCTATTTTGAATCAGTGAAATAATTTTGTAACAAACCATAAGTTGTCTTTAACGTTAAATTAAATATACATTCACAAAAAAAATGTATTTATTTATATTAGTTTATAAAAACATTTTTAAAAATTTAAAAACTCTTAGATATAACATTTGAAATTTTTGTCAAATGAAGATTGCTTTTTTCTCGATTTTACAATTCTGGCTTAATAGTAATATAGCTACAAAAAGCAACAACGATAACGATAGTTTTTATTTGGCCATTTCTTAACTGCCTCTCCCCTTGATTTTTGAATTTTGAATTTTGTCACACTGATCCGTGTTAAAAACAGCTTTTTGTTACGGAACAAGTAAAGAGTTTTTTTGCTTCGTTAATTTGATATAGTTTAATGAATGGTTAAAACTCTCTTTTTACTGTTGTCTTTTTCAAAAGGGGTCCTGAAGGAATTTTAGTCCAAATCTAAAATATAAAATGGGGTTAGAATATAGGTTAAATATAAAATTTCAAGTAATACTTTTTAAAAAGCACCATAACGCAATTTAGTTATAAGGTGGCTTAAAGTCAAATAAACATTTTTAAAAATCTGTTTTAATTTAAATAAGATTTGAAATGCTAATATAAGTTTTATACTTAAGTGAGAAATAAATAAGCTAATTTTCGACAAAATCCAGATTTAATAGGTCGACGAGTTTTAAAACTGCTTCTACACTGAAAGTTTCTGTTTTTATCACTTAATGAAACAACAATTTTCTCAGTTTTAATTAAAATATTTTATAATTTAAAGGAAAAAGTCGATTTTCAATTGTTATTTTTTAGGAGACTTGATAAGTAAAAATTATTAAACAAGGGTTAGTGTGGCTTAGTTAGCTTGGAATGGGTAGAAATATTTTCTTTAAATAAGTGTCTCCCCCTATCCTTTAGGATTTTAGAGTCACCATTAAATTTTGACAAAAGTTGCAAAAAATGTCACGCAATTGCCATTTATGTCAGAGTTAGTGTTTACGCAATCAAAAAGTTTAATCTTCGCATCAAGGACATTAAAAATTATCATTTAGGAGGGTGTTTTAATTCGATTGAGATTTTGTTATGTTATAAGCCGGATAAGAGTTCTAATGACCTGTAAGCACGAGAATAAAGTGCGCATCGATATCTTAAAGACCCGTATTTTACGGGTCATGACAGCTAGTATTATAATAATTAACCAATTTTGTCTGATACAAACTTTACGCACCTGCGACTTTAATACAGGACTAAAAGTTAAACATATTCTCCTTGCACTATTAAAAACCAGACCTTGTTATGGTACCTTTTTCTAGCCTTTTTTACAAGATTTTTAGCCTCATTTACTATATGGTATGATGAGTATGGAGAATAGTTAAATTAAAGATTAATTACGCTGTTTCGTAAATATTTGACAAGTTGCTTTAGATAAATTAGCACAAAGATTAAGGCAGTTCTGATCTTAGCGGCAGTTCTTTGTTGCATATTTTTTAACCTTAATTTTTTATTTTTAAACCTTTATTAGCCTCCTTTTTAATATTTTGTATAAACAAAAGGTAACTTGTGTCTGCGTGATTTGCGCTCATTCACTTAAATTTTTTAAATGTTATTTAGGTGCTCCCAGAAGTCCTTACGGTCTTATCACGGAGCACCGCGGAAGAGCATTTAACTGGATGTTCACGCCTCCTTCCTACCAATCTCGCTTATTGGGCTAGAGCCGGCGTCGAACCCCGGACTTCTAGGTTCTGAGCCAGAACTCTAGCCACTGCGCCATGGCTGCTCATTAATATGTTTGTTTAATTTAAAACTAATTCACTCTGAACAAGGCTGCAAGCAACCACTACTAAGTTGGGAAAACAAAGAATAGTGTTAAAGAGCATGGAAACTACTGACAAAAAAATTTGAAAAGTTGTAGGTTGAATGAATATTTATAACTGACATATCTGACCACTTTTCAGTCTTTATAAATTCACAAAAAATCTTTCCAATGAGGTAAAAACTACAAAGCGAGTTATTAAGAATGCCTCTCTTGAAGTTTTCATTAACTTTTTATCTATGAACAACTGGAACCTGTTTTGAATGCTAAAAATGTTAATAAAGCTTATGATAATTTTCATTGTATATTTCAAAACCTCTACAATAAAGCATTCCCAATAACAACTAAATTTACTAAAACAAAAGTATTACAAAATCCGTGAATGACACCCGGCACATTAAAGCTTCCAAAAAAAAGCAACTTTTATAACAAAAGTTTATTAAAAAAAGAACAAATAAGAATGAAACAAATTATAAAAACTATAATCATCTTTTTGTGACGATTTTAAAGCGCGCAAAAAAGTTTTATTATAGTAGCCAATTACTAAATAACAAAAATGATATAAAAAAAACTTGGAGCATAATGAAAGAGGTTATATGTAATAAAAGTAGTAATATAATGATTTACCGAAAAAGCTAATTATAAATGATTGTGAAATTACTAACGAGTCTATAATTGCTAATTCGTTTAAGCATGTATTTTTAATCACAAGTTCAAAATTGGCATCAAATATAAAATAAAGTAAAACCTGCTTCGATACGTTCCTAAACCCTAATAATAATAATATAATGGACAATATTATACTAACAGAAGCTGAACTATTTGAGGCCGCATACATACTTAAACCAAATAAAGGTTTCGGAGTTAACGATGTAAGCAGTAATGTAGTAATTAAATCAATGCCATATTTAAAAATCCCGCTTTTACATATATTGAGTCTCTCTTTAGATCAAGAAATCTTCCATGATATACTTAAAGTTGCATGAGTAATGCCAGTATTAAAATAAGGATACGAGGCTAATATCTCCAATTACAGACCTATCTCCATAATATCATGCTTTTCAAAATTACTAGAGCACATTAAATATAAAAGATTGTATTCCTTTTTAGCTGCAAACAATATTCTTTATAATAAGCAATTTGGATATAAAAAGAGTCACTCTACTGATCAGGCATTTGTTTATCTTGTTCAAAATATATTTAAATCGTTTAATGAAAATAAATATACATTAGGTGTATTTATTGGTCTAAGTAAGGCTTTCGACACTGTTGATCATTTCATTTTATTAAAAAAATTAAAAAAGTATGGTGTAAAAAAGATAAATATTTCATGGCTTAGAAGCTATTTGACAAATAGATCGCAATACACTTCTTACAATTATAGTAAAACGACCGATATGAGTATAGTATGTAGAGTCCCTCAAGGTTTTATATATTATAGGAGCCACTCCTATTTCTCATCTATATCAATGTTTTAAGTAAAGCATGCAGTGAACTAGATAAAATTTTATTTGCAAATGATGCAAATCTAATCTATGCACATAATGATATAAACATTCTCTTTAAATCTGTAAAGAAAGAGCTAATAAATCTTACTGAATGGTCCAGTGCAAACAAATTATCACTAAATGCAACCAAGACAAAATATACTTTTTTCCATCGTTTTCATGATCGAGATAATATTCCTTTAAAACTTCCAAAACTCTGTATTGACAATCAAGATGTAAAAAGAGAAATCACTTTGAAATTTCTCAGTGCTCTGCTTGATGTGACGTGGAGAGATCACATACATTATCTCGAAAGTAAAATTTCTAAGAACATCGGTCTGATTTGTAGAGCAAAAACTTTTTTATATCCATATTGCTTGAAATTTTTAAATTTCTCTTTCATTCATTCATTGTCATCTAAATTATGTAAACATTGCTTGGCGCAGTACAGAAAAAATTAAAAAACTTTTTAACAAACAGAAACATGCAATCAGAATCATATCCAATGTGGGACGTTTTATACACTCTCAAGCATTTTTTATTAAGCTAAATATAATGGATATCTACCAAATAAACGTCTATAATGTTCTTATATTTATGTTCGAAAATAATAAAAATTTATCTCTAAAAATATTTAACTCGCTATTCAAAAATAAATCAGAACAGATATTTAACCAGATACTCGTATAACAGCTACCATCAGCCCACAAATTATTTTGCGGCTGCTAAATTTTCAATTTCTACTAGAAGACCAAAAGTATGGAATAAAATATTAACTAATGATCTTAAAACAATTGCAACGCTTAATGAGTTTAAGATTAAATTGAAGCAAAGACTGTTGATGAGCAACGTAGCGCATGCTTTCTTTTGATATATATGTAAAGGTGTACACTGGTTTAAAAGGAAAGTTTCAGGATTATGAGTATTTGCGTGCATGCTTTTTAAGTATATCATTTTTTGCTACACTATAGTATTTGCTTTTACTTTTGTGTTTAGTTTTTGTCTTTTTGTAATATTAAAATAAGAAAAAAAGTAGATTTTCATAGTTAGAGAGAAGCATTCAGGACCTATGAATTTTATCTTTTTGTTTGTTTGTTGTTTGTTTCTTATAAATATAAAAAGTCTATATAGCAATGTTTTATATGCTGTAGTGCTGTAGTTTTATGATTTTTATATTTTATTATTGTGTATTACGGTATAGATTAAGGGGCTTGGCGATGAGACAAATGGCTTCTTCTTGCCCCTGCTATTTGTATTTACATGTTTTATGTTATGAATAAATTTATAAAGCAAAAGGGTTGTCAACAAGTTTTTTGAAATTTTTACCTCCCCCTCCCCCTTGTCAACAATTTGTCAAATTTCTAGAGACCGCCCTATAAAATTACGTCAACATTTGATTACACCCCCCCTCCCTATACAAAGAAACTACGTTACAAACTCAGCCTAATTTTCCGTTATTTAAGCAATAAAACTCAAAAAAAAAAATTGTTGATGTCAACTTTAATTGACCTCCCTCCCTCGCCCGTGTCAACAATTGTCTTAATGGACACCCCCCCCCCCTCAAAAAAAAAAAAAAAGAAGAGTCAGGAAATCATGAAGATGGAAAGAGTTTTAAAGGATTGAGGTTCGGTGAAAAAAACTAGACAATTTTTCTGGATGTGAAAAAAAAAAGACTTTGCTGAATGACGAGTCAAGCAAGAATGAAACTTGGTAGATAAAACTAGAATTGATGGCTCCTATGAGTAGCTAATTACTAGAAAAACGAAAGAGATGCAACTTTACGACAATAGGAGAGGCTCGAGCTTGGCAGATAAAGCAGATCCAACTACGTTTACGCTGCGTATTTGGACCTTTTATGAAAGTGTAAGAGTATTATTAGAAGAACCAGCCTGAATATGACAAGTTTTCCATTCAGGGACAAATAAGAGATTTGAGGTAAAGAATGTAATGCAAAAGGAGTAAATAGGTAACAAAAACAAATAAACAAAAAAATAAAAAAAAAATAAAAAGAGTTTTACAAAAAAAATAAAAAAGTAAAATAATGTTAATGATCAAATCTAAATTTTTCCTTCGTGAAATTTGAGAAAAACGGGAGCTAAATAAAAATTAGGTCCTTTATATTTCGAAATTCGATCAATTGTTTGAAAAGAGTTGCTTCACCGTTCCCTACGTCAAAGTTACGACATTCGGTATCTATTTTTTTTCCTCATGCACTGAAATAAGTTTAACTCTAGCAGTTGCAAATCTTCGTAAAGATGCTCTAAGAAGTTCTTGCGGTCTTATCGTACTTTGGAAGAGCATTTAACTAGAAAGGTAATGCCTCATTCCTTGCCAATGTCGCAAATATGCCCAGAGTTGGAACTGAACCTCGGACCTTTTGAACTTTTAAAAAAAGTCTTCTATACTTAAAAAAAAGGTCCTTTAGGAAAAAAGTGAGTGTGTGTGTGGGGGGGGGGGGGGGGAGGGGGAGGGAGGAGAGTGGAATATGCTCGTACCCATTTGCCCATTTTAATTTCCCACACAATTTTAATGAGAGGAAGAAGTTGTTTTTTTAAGCACTCACGTATAGATCTGATCTAAAAGATTGATTTGTTATAAAAGGAGAAAAAACCACAACTGCTAATAGCCTGCCATACGAGGAACTTGGGAGCAAATTTTTAACTCGAATGTACTTAAATTTGTCAGAAGCTTTATAAATTTTGACTGGTAATAGTATTGATTACATGGAAGCATCAAGTTTTTTGGTATTTATATGCTTTCAAATTTTTCTTTTTGAACACTCTTTGAACAAAAGATCATTTACACTTCGTGGCTAAATCTTGAATGAATTGAGTCGACTATTAATTTTGCCTTTTTTTGGAAATAAATCTTGATTTTTTACTTTTTTCCGTTTTTCTTTCAATAGCTTTGTTTTCCTTATAACTTTTTTTATAACAATTGCAACTGTTGCTTTTGGAACTTTATTTGCTTTTGAAATCATGGAATACAAAAACGATGGAATTTCTATGTATAATTTCAAAATTTTTCCTTTATACCTCTAACCAATGGGGATCGGACGTCATAAGACATCTAACAGACGTCCATTGGACCTCTGGATGTCCACAAAACGTCCTTCGGACTTCTTAGGACGTCCAATGCCCACAAGGTAATACTTATATACAAATATTTTTAACTCATAAAATTAGTCAAACCATGTGATCTAGAAATTAAATATTGAAAGTTTTAAATTGACTGTTGAAACCATTATTTTAGATGACTTAAAATAATGGTTTCAACTGTTATGCTACTCTGATTTCCACAATTATGCTATATGAGTTTTTAAAAATTTATACAAACGGTTTACCTGTTGAAACAAAGCATCAGTTAAGCTCGAAAACCTTGTATCTGTATTTTTTTACCTATACTGAGGTTTTATAGTAAATGCTTAACTATGAAATTAAAAAAACTGAATCTTTTATATTTAATTTAAATAAATTGAAAATATAATTGAAAATAATTGATGTCTCTTTCATTAAAGTACAAGTAAAGAATACTTTTTATGCCTTCTGCAAAATCTTTAAAATTGCTCATACATCCTTTTGCAGTTTCTTTGACAATAACTCAAAAGTTTTGATGTTGCAAACGATTAGTAATTTTCAGCGGCAAGCCAAGACAATAATTAAATAAGTATTGCCTTATTTCTTTAAATAAATAATAATAATAATAATAACTTGCATACTTCAATAACAGGTCTACACGAGTAATCAATAAAAAAAGATAAGGAAAACTATTCTTTAACGTGATGCCGCAATTATAATTAGCAATCCAGCAGTTGTTGAAAAATTGTTAGTATATAAAAATATGTGTACCCACTAGCATGTTAAAAAAAAACACGTTTTCAAGTAAATATATTTTATTAAATTTTTTTTTGAAAAATAAAAGGTTAAATAGTTTCATATTTTTTTAAGACTTATTTTCCTTTAGTTTTTATATATAATATACGACCGATAAATTGAAGTAAATCAAACTTTTAGTTAATGGAACTTTTTTTAACTCTCGTTAATTCTTTTTCATAACAACCATTCTATAACTCAATCTCCCAATTCCTCAAACACTCGCTAGTTAAAATATATTACCTGTTCACTTGCCTGATATTCCTCTAATAACTCGATATTCCTCTAATAAATCGATACTCCTCTAATAACTCGATACTCAGAGGAAAAAAATAACAGCATAATCATACTGAAATTTATATATTTTTAAATTTTATTCATTTTTCATTTTTTTCAACTTTATAAAGTTTTCAGATCATTATATGAAAATTCAGTGACTTAAAAATCATGTAATATATAGCATAAAGTTGTATAGCAAACTGCTTGCAACTGCTTTCATAAGAAATAAGCTCCAGCCAAAAAACCCGTAAGACCATGGATCACCTTGTTAAACATACTATTAAAACTGATAGTCTTGAGATTACCTTTGCTTTGATGAGGTTTGCTCAAACCTGCAATATCATTATGCTCTGCCCTATTATCTAATAGGGCAAAGCATAATGATATTGCGAAAATATATTTTCTAAACTCAGTATAGTTTTTTTCTGCAAATCAAGCTCTTTAATGCTGCCTATCTCTGCGTTTTGCGACTGACAATATCCCGGTCTTAACAGCTTTTTCATTTTTCACTTTTAGGTAAACATGAAGGGTTTAATCCAGAAGCTTAGTTATTCGTTAACATAAATCAGCAGGCTATTTTGAATCGGTTACTCATTGCTGGTATTTACTGTTGACTCCTTTAAGCTGAATAAAGCATAAGATAAAAAAGGAGAAACGGAAACCACTTTCGAAATAGATTACTTACAAATTAAAAAAAAAACAATAATAATATTTTAGTCAAGTAATGATGATTGTTGTCAAAAAACATAAAAAAAAGAAATCATCGAACCAATTTTAAAATCGATGTCATCGAACCAGTTTAAAAATTAGAAAAGAATCTAGTGTTAAATCATGGAACTACAAACGAGTCTCAAAAGCTAAATAAAATCCCTACATCTTCTGTTGGAAGAGTTATAAAACGATATAAGAAGACATTATCCATCAAACGAGCTAAAGGATCAGAAAGAAAAATATTTTTTTTAACTACAAATCAGGGGTAAATAAGATTCGTTGTTCTTTTGAAAGAAATCCATGCTTATCAAACAGAGAAAGAGCTAAAAAGTATAAAGTTTTCTTTTTTGGTCAAGAAAGTTAAGAAATAGGGGAAAGATGCCTATGATGGCATACTTAATTTGAAGATTTATTATAAAGTATCCTGAAGACCAAAAATAAAAATGTTGATATAGGTACCTTCCTAGTAACATATAGAACCATAATAACCCTCAAAATTTTTATCAGTTTTACTTTTTTGAAAATTATTTCAATTTTTAAAAAAGTAAGAGTCAAGTGCTCCTGTGATGGCATACTTTTAATAAATTACACAAAAAGAGCGTATTTTTTGTTTTTCACCAATAATAATACAAGTATATTCTTCAAAAATTTATAAACAAAGTTCACATATAAATTTTCTTCGTTTTTTATCTACCCCTGCGCATAAACAATGACATCAAGAGTTGCACTTTTAGCAGCAAATCCAAGGTTCTTTGGAATAAGACTGTGAATAAAGTTCTACGCAAAGCAAACAAGCTGTATCAGATACAATATCAATTTTATTGAGCCTTGTATTACTTGCATCAGTGCAACCTTTTTTTTTCAAGTAACATTTTTCATTTACTTTTTCTAACAGTTTTTTTTTTTCAACTATACTCGTTCGTTTTTCTTTTTCCTTATTATCATTTTCTATTGCTTTATCTTTTAATTCTTAGATGTTTGGAGTAGAATTCAGATGCCCAGTTTTCCCACGTTTTCTTGTGCGCTTAAATTCAGTTTAAGGAGTTGCTAAAGGCAAGGAAGACAACTTTTTTATACTATATTTCAGTTTTTGTCTTGAAACAGAAGTTTCAACGTGTAAAATGTGTCACAACTCTACCGGAATATTGCCTTAGCCATGTCTGAATCGCTTGATCATAATATATTTGTAATGTACCAAAAAATCCAACATCAAGTGGTTGGACGTGGTGCGTACAGTGTGCTGGAAAACAAAATATTACAACACCATTTTCTTTTGCATATTCCAAAACTGCCAAGTTTTTATGAGTAACGTGGCCATCTAATAAAAGTAGTTTTTTGTTAGTTTTCGACGCACTAGAGTGGTGCACAAAATGTTCAAGCCATTTTAAGAAAATCTCACTAGTCATCCACCCTTTTTCCTGGCAAAATGCTTTACTGCCTAATGGAGCGGAAATCCTTTTTCCTGGCAAAATGCTTTACTGCCTAATGGAGAGAAATATCCATCAACCCATTTTTTAATCTTGTTCTTGGAAATATGAACATTGGTGGTACAAATGTTCCTATTGTATTCATACAACATATTACAGTCAATTGCCGACCACGTTCAGCACTACTGAGTGCCCCTAATTGTTTTCTTCCTTTAGTAGCTAATATCTTCTGTGGTTTTTTCTGCACAGTACTTAACCATGATTTGTCAAAATTATATATATTTTCAGGAAAAAATTTGTACTATTCCGTAATCATTGATAATGCGGTGAAATAGCAGTTGATATTTTTTTTATTAAATGCCTGTGCTCTAGCAAATGAGGTATTTTCTGGTGTTCTCAGTGAGATGTTAGGATTACGTTGTAAATATCCAGTCAACCATTTTTTACCTGCCATTCTAACACACTTATTAAAATTATGCTTTATATAATTTTGTTCCGTTATTTCAAACACCAGTCGACGTAGATCTTTTGTTGTAAAACCAAAAAACCTTGTCTTCATATCAATTATATGCATATTTAATTCTTCTTCAATGGAATGACTTAAAATTGTTTTATGACCTCCCAAACCTGTTTTCT
The DNA here is from genome assembly GCF_022113875.1 of Hydra vulgaris. Lineage (NCBI taxonomy): Eukaryota > Metazoa > Cnidaria > Hydrozoa > Anthoathecata > Hydridae > Hydra > Hydra vulgaris. Next base: position 73,124,380 of record NC_061157.1, read on the forward strand.
TAGAACATTGGTTTTCTTTATATCTTCGACACAACGTTGTGGCTGGGACATTATATGTTTTGGGAGCTAATAACCATCCCATTTCTTTTTTCTTAATACTTCTTAAAGCATTTTCCATTGCTATTTCTTCCCACTGTTGTCTTTTTGTTTTATTAACAGCCATTATACTTAATGAAAAAATTTACTACAGAAAATTATATACATTTTGATACCTATTATTAAGTATTTTATACATAGTGCAAAAAAATTGATAAGTGATTTCTAATAATTTATATATATGTATATAAATTATTGGAAATAAACTGTTGTTTTTTTTTATATGATAGACTGCCTGCCCAAACCAAACCCTCAGTCGATGTAGCAGCACTCCCTTGCGAGTCAGGCTATTTGTCAGTCGATGTAGCAGCACTCCCTTGCGAATCAGTCGATGTAGCAACGCTCCCTTGTAGCAGCAGGCTATAAGATAGTCGATGTAGCAACACTTACGTATGTTTTAAAAATGTTTTTTAATAAAACAAAAACAAAAACACCACTAATTAAAAAAAACTTTCTAATCATTATTATTGCGGTTTTTTTAAAAAATAATAAAATTTAATGTACTTCCGCATTAATTTAATTGCTTTGACATTTCGATGACAAACAAATACAGCTTAAGAGACGAGGTAATAGTCGAAAGAGAGACTTTTTTTTACCATAAAAGTCTCTTTCAACTACACTATAAGGATATATATATATATATATATATATATATATATATATATATATATATATATATATATATATATATATATATATATAAATATATATATATATATATATATATATATATTAGGTCCCTATTCATGTCTTCTTCTTGCCCCGCCTTAAAAGTATATAAATAAAGTGTTTTTATTTATATACTTTTAAATTCAAATGTTATAAAACGGCAAAATGAACAAACATATAAAAAACAGTTTTTTTGGTTTTTTATTTGTTGACTAATTGACTTACACCTTTTGAAATTTTACACTTTTTACACAAATCACTTTGTCTAGCTCCTGCATTATAATCATCAATAATTTTTTATTTTAAAACAATATTAAATTTACTACGGGCCATTTTGGCGTCGATCAGGTATAAATTTACTTTAAGTTTCTATAAACAAGATTAATAATGTTTTACGTAACACAAAAGATTAATAATAATAGCATTATACCATCCTTAATTAAAACTACGATTAAAAATAAACAGTTTATGATTAAATTACAGTGCTGTTCAACAGTTCATTGGTACTAATTTAAAAGTTTTCTTTGTTTTGAAATTTTACAATTTGTTAACAAAATGTTAAACTTTTGTACTTTTTTTGTTTTGCATTCATATAAAAAAAACAAATTAAACAAGAGTCATACAAGTGATAAAAAAAAATAATATTTTTCATATTTATTAGCAAATAATATACCTGCTAGCAAATAATATACCTACAATTATATGTATTTTCTGTATATATGTGTGTATGTATGTATGTATGTATGTATGTATGTATGTATGTATGTATGTATGTATGTATGTATGTATGTATGTATGTATGTATGTGTGTATGTATGTATGTATGTATGTATGTATGTATGTATGTATGTATGTATGTATGTATGTATGTATGTATGTATGTATGTATGTATGTATGTATGTATGTATGTATGTATGTATGTATGTATGTATCTATGTATGTATCTATGTATGTATGTATCTATATATGCATATGACTAAACGAATCATAGAGGATCAAATAAAGCTTTGAAATAATGCACTTTTGAGGGATATTTCCTGAACATCTACTTTGATTTTATAAAAAATATAAAGTGACTCGAGTCACTTTATATTTAAAAAATTAATAAATTTTGAGATTTTTTTAATAACAAGTTATACAAATCATAGACTACTTTTTTGCCAATGTTTTAGCGTTAACTTTTAATAAGTTTGAAGGAAAAAGTAGAAAAGTCTTTTAAATATAACACTAATAAACTGACCCACGTAACCATATGGGGATGAATTAGAAAGAGATTCAATATTTAAACAGGTTTCTGGAAACTAATGATGTGTTTTATTCAGATCCAAAACTGATGTCATTACAATGCTTTCTTTTAATTTGTTTTTAATCTTATTTTTTTTTTTTGTAAAAATATTCTGTATTATATTCTGATGGAGTCTTGAAATGTTGCTAATAAATAAACAACTTAGTTGTTTTGAATGTCTCCATTAAAAAAAGCAATTTAAAAAACAACTTAGTATAAACATTCATTCAAGATGTCTTCAAAACAATGACCTTTATAAGAAGCGCATACCTTATGATGTTACTGATACCAAATTTAGTGTATACAGCACATATAAAAAATCTGCAACTATCAAACTATCAAATATAGGTTGTTGCTATGAAAAATAAAGTATCGATAGCACACAAACAAAAAAAAAATATCTTCATAAGTAGCGGAGACCTAATTTAGTGTGTATAATAACTAATATTAAATTAGTTATTAAATTTGTCTCAAGACTCTTCTGACCCGCTGTGCACTGTTATGGAAACACATTCTTCTTATTGTTTAAACATTCTAGTTTGATAAAATACTTAAGAATAAATAAGATAGATAATAATAAGATTGATTTTGTTGTTGTTTTTTTACTTATTTTACATGTCTATATAAAATGTTTCATAAAATATATTTTAAAAAATACATCCGATCACTTCCGTGTTTAAACAGTGTTTGTTATAACTTTTTTTTTTTGCTGCCAAAAATAGTGTTAGATAATGTTATAGACTGCGGTTTGCTGGCGTTTTATCGTGAGGGAACAACAAAAAGCTCCTCGAGACAAAATTCACCTATCTGTATACAAAATATACCATTAGCATGAGGCGAGATGTAGGAAAGTGGTTCTCTCCTCTTTCTCATGGCAAAAAAATAAAATTTACAAGGCTCGTGGAGCGAGTCTTCTCAGTAGAAAGTCAAACTACACTTAAGAATAACTTAGGTAACAATATTATTCTCCAGCAGCTACGTTATGATGGGCAAAGTATACCATCATTTTGGACTTGTTCTTGATTAATTAATCGCGGTGTTGAGCACTCTTCAAAACTATTCTACAACCCGTTCATCGTAATAGATAACATATAGGGCAAAATAAATTTTTTTTGCTTGAGTCGTCAAAAAAAACAGACACGTCACCCCCCTTCCTCCTTTTAAATCTCTTCGGGACGGTCCTGCATGAGTAAATCATGAGATCGAAAGAAATAAGAAAATCTTTTCAAAAATTTTGAAATAATAATTTATTTAAAGTTAAGAAGTTAAGTAGTATAAAAATACTTTTAGTTTCAAATTTTTTTTTTTATTTCTAAAAAATAACCGTACCTTATTGGTCATGGTTCCCATTAATTTCTACGCAACTGTTATTGTCATTTTCTTGCTTATGGTTGGCCTTGCCTTCAGCAAGTAGTCTTGCCTGTTTTACGCAAACATCTTTTGCCAATACCCAATATATTTCGATGGGCCGGTATTTTAGGTAATTAGATGGATTAAACTTTTTTGGAACAAAATTAAGCTTTCTCAATTTATACCACTCCAAATTTTTTTTAGCGTTGCGGCACCAAGCTAAATTAGGCTGAAACAAACAATGTCTAGCATGCAGTCGAATGATTGGCAAAAGTCGCTTTTGAAGGCACTCTTAAGTATAAATTTATTTATATTTAAGAGCGCCTTCAAGTACTATCTTAGTACCGCATGATGTATATATATATATATATATATATATATATATATATATATATATATATATATATATATATATATATATATATATATATATATATATATATATATATACATATATACATATATGTATAAATATATATATATATATATATATATATATATATATATATATATATATATATATATACATATATATATATATATATATATATATATATATATATATATATATATATATATATATATATATATACATCATGCATAGGTACTAACATTAAAATACTTAATCCCTGCTGCTTACAAGCTGCCACTGAAAAAGTGGTCATTAAGGTTACCAGCTGACAAATAACAAATTGAAATAAAAAGAAAAATGGCTGGTAGCTCTAGATCATCAAAGATGATCTAGAGCCATTACCAGAAAATAATTGTTCTTACTTTCAGAATGAACAATTATTTTCTAAAATCCCAAGAAATTCAATTTTGAACTTATAAAAATGTTTCAAGATATTCTGACGTGTATGCCTAGTGATTTTGAGCTTGATGTGGATTTATTTAGGGAATACGACAAACATACAGGTAAGTTTTACATCAATGGTATTATATGGCAAAAATATATAAATATAACATATATTATAAGTAAAACAAGGAAGAGTTTATATATTGTAAAAACACAAATTTTGTAAAATTTTGTGTATAAGAAAACATATCTGAGCGTATATGTGGGTATGTATGTGTGTATATATGGGTATGTATATGAGTATGTTAACATATATATGGTTATGTATGTATGTATGTATGTATGTACACTGTCTACAAAAACTAATTACTATTTCAGTTTGAAAAATATGTTTTACCTTAATTTGTTACTTTAAATAAAAAATGGTGTAAGCGTTTATTCAATGCAAGATAAACATATATTGACACATTAGTATACCATAAAAAAACTGCAGAAAGTAAAATAAGCTGTTATTTCAACTCCAAACTTTTAAGAGTATGCCATCTAAAGCATAACAGATGAGTAATTTATAGCAGATTCCATTATTCTTAATAATTTTAATACATCTATGAGACATAGAATTAATTAGTTTGTCAATTTGAACTTTTATTTGTGACCAGAAAGATTAAAGTTCCATATTCAATACTTTAGCATTTCTCAAATGACCATGTAAATGTATTTTATCATGAAATTTTTTCTATATATTCTAATTGGATTTAGATCAAGAGATTGAGCAGACCAGTGGATTTATTTTCTATGAAGCATTATAGTGATCTTATTTCTATCAAACCATGGTTTAACAAGTTTTGATGTGTCTTTAGATCATTGTTCTGATGGAACTTCCTCCGTAGAGAAATATTTTCATTTACAAAAGACATAATTTGATTCTACAAGAATAAATTTTATTTGTATTTGTCCATTATACCTTCAACGCTATAAAGTGGCGCCAACCCAGAAAATCTAGAAAAGCACCACCAAATCATCAAGTCTTTGCCACCCCCATGTTTCGCGGTTCCTTCAGTGTATATTGATTTTCACCGCTAACCAAGCTTTTCTGCTGTACGATAACTATACAACCTTGCATCATCCCAATGTTGCCATATAGTACTTTCTGAAATATTGCGTTCCAATATTTTTCAATAAATCTTGTAATTCTACGGTTTTTACTTTTAGTTTAGTTTACGGTTTGTACTTTTCATATGGTTGCGCAGTTTCAACACACACAAAAAAAAAAAAAAAAAAAAAATGATATAATAAATATTAAAAAAAACTTATAAAAACGAAATGACAGATAAAAACTATACAATTTAAAAAACTACGATAAAGTTACGATAAAGTTCGATAAAGTTACGATAATGTTACGATAATGTTACGATAATGTTACGATAAAGTTACGATAAAATTATGATAAAATTATGATAAAGTTATGGATGAACCTAATCTTAATACTAATAATCTTAAAACTAACAAAGATTTGAGAAATTTAACTTTAATGTTGTAAAATCTGTTTATGATATAATCGAACCTCTTTTTCTTCGCATCTTTAATCTTTCTTTTGAAACAGGTATTGTTCCAGTAAAACTACAAATTGCACTAATCGCGCCGGTTTTTTTTTAAAGACGGGCGATGACTCTATTATTTCTAATTATAGATCGAAATCTATCTTTCCGGGTTTTTTGAAACTGCTTAAAAGAATATTGTAAACAGGTTATTTAATTATTTATCAGAAAACAATATGTTGTATTCAAAACAGCTTGGTTTAAAAAAAAAATGTTAAACTGAACATGCAGTGGTTGAAATAGCCAATCAAATAAAAAAACGCATCATGTACTAACTACTTTAAAATAGGAGTTTTCATTGACCTGTCTAAGGCTTTTGGTTTTGTAAATCACAATTTACTAATAAAAAACTTGAATATTATGGAGTAAAAAATAATAACTTACTCTAGTTCAAAAGTTATTTGACCAATAGAAAGCAATTTATACAATTTTTAATTTTTTTTATTATTAATTTTTTTTTTTTTCTTTTTATTTGAATTTTCATGCTATATTTTTCTATTCAATGTCCTTATATCAGAAGATGTTGTTGGCTTAGCATAGGAACAACCACAAACAGTCATTATCCAAAGAAGCGTCCATTATTAAAACATTTTTATGTACCGAAATACTACTCAAGCGTTGGCGGTGGCATGGTTTAAACTCGTATCGTACAACAGTCTGGGTTTAAACTTTTTGTTTGACTCTCTAACCAACAGAGCTATCCAGCCACGTATGAGCAAAAACAAACAATTCCATATGCTGTAAGTTGTGGCTGGGACTCTATATTTGAACCCAGGGCTCTATATTTGGACCGTAATTATACCTAGTGTATATAAATGGTATAAATTTAGCAACAGACATTAAATTTTATTCTTTTTCAGATGACCCCATTTTTTATTACCACAGAGGTATTAAACTTTTGAAACAGCTAACGAACAGTTGAGTAAAGTTAATGAGTGGTTTATAAGTAATACACTCTCTCTAAATCAAATAAAACCAAATTTATTTTATCCCATAAAGTAAATAAATTAGAAAATATTCCCATTAAACTGCCGAATTTAATGATCAATAACGTTAACATTAAAAGAGAAACTTCAGTAAACTTTTTGGGCGTAATATTAAATGAACATTTACGTTGGAGTGAACATATAAAAAGTATTGAGAAAAAAATATTTAAAAAAATTGCCATGATATGTAGGGCTAAACCATTTCTAAACAATAAATCTTTAAAAAGTTTATATTTTTCTTTCATTCATTTAAAAAATTATTATTTTAGATTTCCATACCTTGAAAATGACATTTTTAAACTAAAATCTAAAAATATGCATTTTTACAAAAAAAAATTATTTTTCATAATGTTTTTTATATAATGATGATTATTTTTAAAATTTTTAATATTAACCATTGAGGTGTTAAACAACACCAGCAAAAACGTAGTTTTACGCGTCATATATAGACCGCCTTCAGGTAAAAGCATTTAACAAATACTTCAAATGTTTAATTCCAAAAAATCATACTTGTGGCAAACTAATTTATTTTGTGAGCGATCTCAATTTAGACTTGCTCGATTATGAAAAAAATAAAAGCGTCAGAAATTATACCAATATTAAATTTTAAAATGATTTCAATTCAACTATTAACAAACCAACACGCATAACAAAAAATTGTGCTACATTAACTGATAAAATCATAATTAACAATTTCAAAAATGTAGTTTTCTCTCAAAAGTAAAACATTAAGTCAAGATGATTTCTGGTATTGTGGTTTATCCTCCTCCGGCTAGTTGCCATACAGAGGCCACATTATCAAGGCCCACAAAGACAAGTTCAGCTCCCCAAGGAGCGTCATAATCCTCTCTACGTACCAAGAGTAAGGTGAGATTAGGAAGAACAAAGATATGTTAGAGTGAAAGACAGAAGTAGTCGAGTTAGAAAGGTAGTATAGAGAAAGCGAACAGAATTGCACCCGATGTTAGATGGTGCTAAAACGTACTGTTAGCTAGGTTCAACTAACTAATGTACGCCGACAAAGACTTGATTGGAGTTCACTTAATATAAACTCTTCCTCAACTTTCTTTGTCGTTCAAGGTGATTTCTGGTATTGTGGTTTAACCTCCTCCAGCTAGCCCAGCCACAAAGTCATATTGGGCCCCACATGGGGCCCAAGTGGACAACTGGGCCCCATATGGGCTACTCGTGTCGGACCCACATGAGTCCCACTTTTTTATTAAATTTTTTATTGTATTTTGAGTAATCATTTATTTAATTTTAAAATTAGATGTAAATAAGTTGATATAAATACATGACTTAGGTCTGGCTTTATAGAAGAGAAAGAGGAAATCAAATCTTCAAAGAGAAAGGTAAACAGTATTAAACATTAAAAATACATTGTTAAGTAGTAAATATATTAAGAATTAAAAGCAATAGCCAAATATAAATGAGTTACCTCAAACTTTAAATGCTTGATAGTTAAACTTTAAATGCTTGATAGTGATAGTCCTCTTCACGACGTCTCATTTTATATGCAGTTTTGCTTGTGGGTTTATAAAAACTTAAATAGCGTATACATTTTCAAAAACTTTTTTATACATCATACAAAAAAAAAAAATTTTCTGCCTTTTAAAACAGACTTTTGTAACTTTTTTATTTAAGTTCTCTTTAATGTTTAAAAAAATAATTTTTAAATACAATTTAAAACTCTTTTACTGCTTTTTTTTTTAAATAAACATGCGGCTAAGTTGAGTTAAGCGGTAAATTTTTTTAATGACGCTGTTTTAACTACATATATGGGCCCCCTTAATGCGCCCGATGTGGGCTAGCCCTTGAATACAAAATACGTTGTATTCAAGGACATGCTCACATGGGGCCCATTTTAGGGCCCATATATAAAGCTTACATTGGGCCCACTTAGACAAACCCATATGTCGCAATCCTTGTTCATAGCTTTCTATAATGTAAATAAATAACTTTATATATGACAATATTAAAGTTATAATGCATTTAAAACTGATTAATAAAGAGTTTCATTACATACTTGCTTCTTTAATTAAAACAATTTCAAAACTTTTCTACAAAACTCCTGGTATCAATGACATTTTACTCATATTTTCTAGTACATGATAAAATAGGAATGATATCAATACATTCCTTTCCATGCTTTTTCAAGGAACTTAACTACAACATGAGTAGTACTTGCCAGATGATTCATATTAATGAAATACCTTATAAAGACAGCATATTAAATTTTATATTATATATATATATATATATATATATATATATATATATATATATATATATATATATATATATATATATATATATATATTATATATAGTATAAAATGGCTATATATACGTTATACTATATATAAAATATAATACCCTGGTATTATAAAAATAACTTAACTTTAAAGTTGCTATTAATAGCAACTTTATCAGTCTGTATGTTGTTTAAAATTTTATAAATTATAAAACAAATTTTGCTATTATCACTTTTCTTTAATTTACTGTTACTAAAGCTTTAGTAACAGTAAACTAAAGAAAAGTGATAATAGCAAATTTTGTTTTATAATTTATGAAATTTTAAACAACATACGGACTGGTAATCAAAATTTACCAAGACAAAGATGAAAAAACCCAGTAATATAGGCCTGTTTTTAACAGAACATTTAACGATAGTTTTTAATAAGAATTTGCTGCATTTTTCAAAGTGAATGGTGAAGGTGAATTATACTTTTTTTAGTAATTAATTATCGTAAAAGAAACGTGCTTGAATTCTGGCACACTCTTTTCGCGAGGCTCGGAAATCGGTATTGTGCCAACGCTGGATTATGGTATTAGTCCAGTGCTATTTTTCAGCACTGGCGCAGTAATGTCTTACATTTTAATCAGTACTTCGCCAGCACTGGCCGGCCAACTATTGGTAAGCCAATACTGGCGCAGTACATAGCCTGTTGTAAGGAATGGTGCAATGCAAAAATTTCCGGTTGGGAATCATTAGTTTTTCGCATTATAAACACTGGAAAGTGGTCTGAAATGTCAGTGACAAATATTCCAGTCTTAACTTTTATGCTTTTTGTAATTATATTAAGTTTAATGTTACAGTGTTTGTCAACGTACGTGACGTCAAGTAATTTGTAAATTAAGTGCATTTATATTTGATAATTGTTGTTAATATGTTTGGACGCTTTTATATGTAATTGCTTATGTGTTCATATGGTTAAGGTGTAATTGTAAATATGTTTATTTGGGTTGCAATGGTAATATTTGAGGTATATGATTTAGTATAAATTGTGGTTATAATTTTGTAAGAGACAAGTTCTCATTGAGTAAAGAAAAGAAATCATCTTGAACGACAAAGAAAGTTGAGGAAGAGTTCATGTAATGAGAACTCCAATCACAACTTACATTAGTTAGGTGACCTAACTAACAGTATTTATTGCACCCTCTAACATCGTGCGCAATCCTGTCTGCTTACTCTATGCTATCTTTCTAACTCGACTACTTCTATCTTTCACTCATATCTTCGTTCTTTCCAAACTCACCTTACTCTCGGTCCGTAGAGCGGGTATGACGCCCCTTCAGGAGCTCAACTAGTCTATGCGGACCATGGTAAAGTAACCTCTATATGGCAATTCCCAGCGAGCATGCCCTATTGGGGCCCGCATGATTAGTGCATGCTCTGAGTTTGTAGTTCAGAGCAGTAATTTTGAAGATTTAAACAGTTCAGAAGAAGAATTGCTCCTGTTAAATTAAGCAGCTCTAAGATTAAAGCATCTTTAAAAGATATCTCTTCATTTAAAGGTATGACTTTAAGTTTATATAAGTTATTTTTTTTCAAAAAAAAATTAAAACATAAAAAATCAAAAGATTTATTTAACCTTATTACTGTTTTCCTGGATTTTTTAATGATATCTATATCTGATCTGTTTTAGAGCATAATGAATCCTTTGTTTCCTTTAAAGTAAAGAAAAGGAGATCGTCATGTCGTGATGAACAATCTAATGATTCTTCGTCCTCATCTACGGTATTAAACACTCAAACCTTAAATGGTTTAAAAGCTACCTGTCAAATAGACAACAATATATTTCACATAATTGCAGAAAAACTAACACTATGAATATATCTTGCGGAGTACAACAAGGATCTATATTAGGACCGCTCTTATTTCTAGTATATCAATGATCTAAGAAAATCTTGTAATGTATTAGACACAATTTTGTTTGCAGATGGTACTAATCTATTATATGCTCACAATGATATAAAAATGTTATTTAAAACTGTAAAAAAATCTTTGTATTAACAATGCAAAAAAGAGAAATATCATTAAAATTTCTAGGAGTACTCCTTGACAAAAATGTAACATTGAGATTGTATAAAATATATTGAAAGTAAAATATCAAGGAGCAAAGACCTTCTATATAGGGTAAAACCTTTTTTAAATTCAAGTTGTTTAAAACTCTTATTTTTCTCTTTTATTCATTCCTTTCTTAATTACGCTAACATTGTATGGTATAGTACCAATAAAAATAAATCAAAAAAACTCCTTAATATGCAAAAATATTCAATCAGAATTATATCCAATGAAAGCCGCTCTACACCCTGACAACCTTAATTTACTAAGTTAAATAGACTGAATATCTACCAAATAAATATTTATCATCTTTTAATTTTTATGTTCAAAATTAATTTTTATGTTCAAAGTTATACTATTCCAAAAAATATTAATCCTTTATTCATGATAAATACTTATTCTGATGTTTTCCTCCATGCCTAAGCGTTGTGTTTAGATTTTTATGAAGAAAGGTAAGAAGATTGAGTATTAGGTTCGTTTCTACATTCTAGTAATCTCTAAAACCTGCTAAAATGGTGTGTGCTGCTAAAATGGTGGGTGTGCTGCTAAAATGGTGTGTGTGCTGCTAAAATGGTGTGTGTGGTGCTAAAATGGTGTGTGTGCTGCTGAAGTGGTGTGTGTGCTGCTGAAATGTTGTGTGTGCTGTTGGTTTGACACATAATGTATTTTTTATTTTATTTACTTTATGTTTTTTTCATGTTTTAAACAAAAACAAAGACAATATTTTCCATTTTATTGTATTTTATTTCTTGTTTTAAAATGTGTTAAATATTAATTATTGTGTAAAATTTCATACTTTCATACACCTATTTTTATTACTAAATTCGATTGCATGTTTCGTTTGACGCGTACTGTAGTTAATTCGATTGCATGTTTCGTTTGACGCGTACTGTAGTTAATTCGATTGCATGTTTCGTTTTACGCGTACTGTAGTTAATTTAAACAAAATCAAAATAGTTATTTTTATATGAGTACTTAATTAAACTTTTATTTTATTTTCATTTTTTAAAATTGTTAAAAATGCATTTTCATAACGAAGACTTTCGCATTTTGATAGCGAAAACTATCAAATTAGATCTGTTTGAGGATGTTCTTAACTTGTCTGAAAAGAATTGTAATATTTTCAAAGAACCTCACATAACTTTAATGAAAACGTCATACTTTGATCCTTATAAATTCAAAATCAAAAGGTATATTATTTTTTCATACATTTAAACTTAAAAAGCATGCGTCAAAACTTTCAAAGAAAAATTCAAAGAATATTTAGATATTCAAAATTACACGTTTGACGTCATTTTCCGTCAGAGGTTCGGCTGATTGAATCGAATTTTAATTAAATCCAACGTACAAAGTAAATCTATCCAACTCCGAGTATTCATAAAAAAGGTGGAGGATTAAGTGCTAACATATTTGAAAAATATATATTTAAGATAAAGAAACAATTATGCTTAATAAATGAAAACTATGAATGTATTTTAATTGAAATAATTAATGAGAAAAATAAAAATAATATAATTGAATATCGTGCACCTGAAGACAAATTCACATTATTTAAAACTTTCATTGAAGAAAATGTTTTAAAAAAAAAGCAGTTATATTTTACCAGTGATATAAATTTGATTGCGCTAAATTTTACAAAAAAAAAAATTGTTTTTTGATAAGTACTTTGAATACAGTGTCTTGCCAGTTATAAATATACCAACTAGGGTGAATAATTCATCACTTATAAATAATTATTTACAAAATTTCATTTGAGTCAGGCATTTTTAAAATGAACAAACGATCTTTTCCCGATCTATTTCGGTATTTAAAAACTTTTGCCAAAATTTTCAACTTTAAAAAGGTTACAGTTAATACAAATAAACTAACGCATAAATTAACGCATAAACTAACTAACACATAAATTAAATATAGAGAAAGTCTTTTTGTACAAACGAAGCATTTAAAAAACTTTTAAATTTTTAAGTAATCTTTAACCAAACTTGCCCCCTTAAAGAATTAATACAAATAGGTCAGGTATTATATTTGGTCGATATAAAATATCAAAGAAGTTAAATAAATGCATTACAAATTTTGGGTTTAGTCTTGGAAATGAAATTATACCAGCATCTAACTCATTTGAAATATATCTAAAACCGTCAGACGACGTATGATATAGCGTATGATAGTGAAATAATTTTTATGAATTTAATACAGATTTTTTTTTCATAAAAAAAGAGTTTGATAAAATACCCAGTAGAATAGTTTTTTTTGTCATTAATATTAATATTTATATTAATTAACATTAATATATACCTTGTGAATTAATTGCAGTCAGGGCCGGCTCAGACAGTATGCAAGCAATGCGGCCGTGTGGGGCCTCGCGCCTAAAGGGGCCTCATATTGCTCTGTGGAAAACTAGATAAAGAGCTATATATCTATCTTTAGCTTTCTAAAAAGACCCGGAAAAAAGGCGGAAATTTTTTTTTAAGTTTTCTATAGAAGATTTAATAATCAAAATAAAAATAATAGTGTGCATAATATATGATTTTTGAGAAAAACATATTACAACATATATTTTTTTTCAATATAATAATTAGTGACACTATTGAGTATTTATATATTATATTTTATTTATATATGTTTACATATTTTATATTTAAATGACGATTATATATAAAAACACGATTTTACCCTCGTACATTAGTACACTCATCAACCCCTCCCTTTTTTTATAGGTTTTCATTGAAGGCCTCGCAAATTAAATTTGCGTCGGGCCTCGCGCTTCCTCGAGCCGGCACTAATTGGAGTCTTAATTTTTCATCAATAAAATGTTTGTGACAATTTAGGCTCACTTTAATATCCTTAACATCTTTTCTTTTCGATTTTACTTTTATTTTTAATTGTTTTTATTTGTTTCAACCTTGCCCAACTGTTCAATTAAAATGTGTGTGCTTGTTCTAATTATAAAGGCCTATATTATCTATAAAATGTTATAATATCTATAAAATATTATCTATAAATTGTTATAATATCTATAAAGTATTATCTATAAATTATATTTTGTTAAAACTAGATGAGATAAAATTGTTATACGACAAACGAAAAATGAACTAAAATTATTTTAACATAAAAATCTAGTTTAAACTAATAAAAAAGACCTGGACTGCAAACTCTAATAAAAAAGAGCTGGGCTGCAAACTTTTAGTGTCAAAGAATGTATACAAGGTAAAGCATTTTTCAAATAGCTGGGCTGCGGCGACCAGTGATATTTTTGTTCGGAAAATAATTATAAAAAACTGGAGCTGTAATTATTTTCCGAACAAAAATATCACTGGTCGCCGCAGCCCAGCTATTTGAAAAATGCTTTACCTTGTATACATTCTTTGACTTTAAGAGTTTGCAGTCCAACTCTTTTTTATTAGAGTTTGCAGTCCAGGTCTTTTTTATAAGTTTAAACTAGATTTTTACAAGATAAACAAAGGATTGTCTCTTCAATATGAACTTGACAAGACAATAATTACTTTAATAGGTATTGTAATTTGTAAAGTCATACTTATTTTGAAACAAATTAATAATAATAATAATAAATTTATCCAGTGATTTTTCTCATAATATCTTCAAATAAAGTACTCAGCTAGCGCACTACGTTGGGTCAACGTTGAAACAACGTCGAAAGATAGAAAAAATTGGACCAACGTAGTGTGCAAACTGGGTAGTGCCTCCTTTTTTGCATATTGTGCAAGAATTAAGTTTAATAAATGTATAAATTATTTTTAAAGGAATTTAGATCATTAAACTTTAGATCATCTGACTCACCTTTACCTAGTAATAAAGACGTTAGAACAAATGAAAACTCCTCCAATTAAAAAAATTGCAGTAAAATGCAAGAAATATGTTCTAACATAAAGTTTTAACTGCAGTAAACGATAATAACATTGATTTAGTGGGTCATGGTATGTGCTAAGGGTGGTTTTATCAATGTTTTGAAACTATTTAGACGCTGCCTATATTACTAATTACAGATAGAGTGTAAGAATCTTAAAGAAAAAAGTACGCTTAACCTTCAACCTCGTCATATTGTGAGGGCTTTTTTTAGGCCCTTTATGAAATGAAGCTTTTTTAGGCCCTTTATGATTGAGCAAGAGGTAGGAAAGGTTGGAAGTCATTGCAAAATAGTTTTATGTGTATATTTAATTTTATATATGATTTAGCATTTAGAAATCGATTTTTACGTGTTTCAAGTAAGTTGTAAGTCATTCTCTTCATGCCAAAATATTTTTATGAAGTTTATGAGTTTTGCCTTACATACAACTTAATTTGCTTTTTTGCATATCAGGAGAAACAATCACCCAAAAAGTGCATGAACTCATTTCAAATGTTTCACATTTGTTTTATAAATAAGGTTTATGTCTTCAATGTGGTCATCAGATTTAGTTTAACTTAAAAACAAAAAAGTAAATGAAGTTGAAAAATAAAAGAAATTGAAAAGAAAAAAAAAAAATTAAAAAAAAAAAATGACAATAAAAAAATGAAAAAAACTCAAAAAAAAGAGTATAAATAAATAAAAGAAATTTAAAAATTTTAAACCTAAATAAAGAATGGAAACTCTAAAGTAAATTTTATTCGAATTTACTTCAGAGCTCTGACGTACCTTTTTGCTTATGTAATCTCTGAGGTTATGTAAGCTAAAAGTTACTTTCTTTTAAATCGCAAATTTAAATTAAATGTTCTTTTTGCTGAAAAAATGAAGTATAAATCTAGAATCAAATAATTAGTGAACTGATTATAAAACATATACTGATTATAAAACATTTACTGATTATAAATCATTTTCTGTTTACTAAAATTATAACTAATCATAAAACAGAAAAAAAAGTAATATTTTATTGACCCCAAATTTTGTTAATCCAAGTTTAATAAAATTATTTTTATAACTATAAGATATGTTAAGATATGTATAGAGTGTTTAATGAATTTATTAACAAACATCTTTCAATTTTATTATAAAAAAGATATTATGCTCACATGAATTTTTTTTTTTTTTTCTGTGAGCATTTTTTCTGTAATAATTTTTGAGATTTTAATAAATGTAACTGAATCAGAGTTGTGGCTAGGCTACCCCGCACCACCCGTTTAGAAGGGCGAGCGAAATTAGGGGAAATTATAATAGTATATATAATATATATAATAGTTAAAATATAATAGTATATATATATATATATATAATAGTATGCCAGTATTAAAATCACGAGACGAAGTATCTCATTATTATCATCTTTTTCAACATTTTTAGAGAACATTATGTATAAAACATTATGTATAAAAGATTGTATTACTTTTTAGCTGCAAACAATATTCTTTATAATAAGCAATTTGGATATAAAAAGAGTCACTCTACTGATCAGGCAACTGTTCATCTTGTTCAAAGTATATTTAAATCGTTTAATGAAAATAAATATACATTAGGTGCATTTATTGGTCTCAGTAAAGCTTTCGACACTGTCGATCATTTCATTTTATTAAAAAAATTAAAAAAGTATGGTGTAAAAAAGATAAATATTTCATGGCTTAGAAGCTATTTGACAAATAGATCGCAATACATTTCTTACAATTAAAGTAAAACGACCGATATGAGTATAGTATGTAGGGTCCCTCAAGGTTTTATATATTATAGGAGCTACTCCTATTTCTCATCTATATCAATGTTTTAAGTAAAGCATGCAGTGAACTAGATAAAATTTTATTTGCAAATGATGCAAATCTAATCTATGCACATAATGATATAAACATTCTCTTTAAATCTGTAAAGAAAGAGCTAATAAATCTTACTGAATGGTCCAGTGCAAACAAATTATCACTAAATGCAACCAAGACAAAATATACTTTTTTCCATCGTTTTCATGATCGAGATAATATTCCTTTAAAACTTCCAAAACTCTGTATTGACAATCAAGACGTAAAAAGAGAAATCACTTTGAAATTTCTCGGTATTCTGCTTGATGTGACGTGGAGAGATCACATACATTATCTCGAAAGTAAAATCTCTAAGAACATTGCTTGGTTTCTTTTGATGTATACGTATAGGTGTATACTGTTTAAAAGGAAAGTTTCAGGATTATGAGTATTTGCGTGCATGCTTTTTAAGTATATAATTTTTTGCTATACTATTGTATTTGTTTTTACTTTGGTATTTAATTTTTGTCCTTTTGTTATATTAAAATAAAAAAAAAGTAGATTTTCATAGTTAGAGAGAAGCATTCAGGACCTATTAATTTTATCTTTTTGTTTGTTTGTTGTTTGTTTCTTATAAATATAAAAAGTCTATATAACAATATTTTATATGCTGTAGTGCTGTAGTTTTACGATTTTTATATTTTATTATTGTGTATTACGTTATAGATTAAGGGGCTTGGCGATGAGACAAATGGCTTCTTATTGCCCCTGCTATTTGTATTTACATATGTTTTATGTTATAAATAAATTTATATGGCAAAAAAAAAAAAAAAAAAAAATTCTTAAATCTTTTTACAAAACAAACTTATCTCAAATATTTCAAAAGATATATGAGGTTTAGTTACACACTGTAAATAATTTCAAAAGTTATATGAGTTTTAGTGACACCCTGTAAATAATTTCAAAAGTTATATGAATTTTAGTGACACTCTGTAAATAAACATTTTATGAAATAATAAACTTAATGTTTTAAAACACTTTTAACATTTTTAGAAAACTTATATTGCAGAACGGGTGAAAAAAGACCATCTAATGTTTGTTATTTTTTTAAGTATAAAACATAAAATATGTTTGAATATTTAAAAATATCAAAGAACTATAAAAAATGAGTTTATTTTATAGTTCCAATGAAAAAGTCTTATTAAATACTCCTTTTTGTAAAAAATAATAATAAAAATAGCTTCTTTTTGGATGGTTTTTATAAATTTTTATGATCTGCTGTAGGGTAGTGGTTATAAAGAAGACCTCCGATTACCAAACTCTTCAAAATGACATTACCCACCTCGTTGAATGGGCCCATGTCTGAAGCATATGTTTTAACATAAACAAGTGCAAAACTATGTTCTTTGACAAAGGAATTAACAACCGCTATAACACTGTTTTTATAGACGACCTACCGGGTTCGCACATAATCTTTACCATGACCGACCAAAACAACCACAGCCTTGAGACCAGCTCTGAGCGCAACCAATAAGTGTGACCAGCTGGGGATCATTGGTAAAACTAATCATGAGCGCAACATTATTGTCAACGACCAACTCAAGTGGTGGGATCAAGTTGCACACGCTGTTGCCAAAGCTAACATGTCGCTAGGAATATTAAAAAGAACCTTCCACCATTGGAATATTAATAGTTTTGTTCTTCCGCATGGAATCCTTATTATCGCCAAGGCATTGACGCTCTCGAAGCAGTGGAAGAACTTTGTGCCTCATCTCAAGCCCTTAAAGCATCGTCAAAAACTAACCTCTATAAACATGTATTATATATAAAATATATATAAATATTGCGGCTGTGGCGCAGTGGTTAGAGCGCTTGCTTTATAAGCAGAAGATCCAGATTCGAAACAAGCTTTGGACATATTCGCGTCACTGTAAGAAAAGGCGTGAACTTCCTGGTTAAATGCACTTCCGCGGTGCTCTGTGACAAGACCGTTAGGACTTCTTGGGGCACCTAAAAAACAAACAAATAAAAAAATAATAATAATAAAATATTCAAACTCTAGAGGTAAGACAGCGTAGAGGTAAACTCATCCAATACTTCCAGATGTACCACGGCCTTAACAATGTTGAGCTCCAGATATCAAACCAGTTAGTTGCAGCATTTAGTGTACAGAGACCTACAAATAATCTCGGAGGGCAGTGTCATCAAATTCAACGCCAAACAGTAGCTAACTGTGCCCAACGAATAATTTTTTTCTCCAATCGCGTTGTACCTGACTGGAATTTACTTGCAAATTCCATCATAACTGCCGCATCATTAAACAACTTATGCCGCAACATTAAAACAATACATATTTTTCTGAACGTTTATTACAAAAAAAACTGCTTAAAAGAACTGACATTTATCAGAGCGGAGTTTCGTTAGTTAACCCGCTTGCAAATGTTTAAGAATTTGTTGTAAATTACTTATATTATTAGTACTAAATCTAATAGATCTCATAAACGCTGCGTCGGATTTACATAACCTTTTCAATATTTGAATAATAATTTAACCTGTTAAACATTTTTTGAAAAATATATAACTTTTAATTTTTTTTAAGAAGATATTGTCTAAAGTTTGCGGAGCTGCTCAACCCACCGGGGTAGTTGAGCAATTGTGTGGGGTAAGTTGAATAATCAATAAATAAATGAATATGCATGATAAGAAACTTAAGTAAATCATCATTAAAACTTTCACTAACAGTAAGCGTGAGTATAATTGTAGCTTAATTAATTGTAGTAATTGTGAGTATAATTAGTAAGCTTTTTATTTTATACTCTTTAATGATATAAGTAAGAGAAGAGAAAAAATAGTCATAAAAGTATAAGAGTATTATTTTATACAATTATCTTGAACTTTGATGTCCAGTTTAAAAATTACTAATTTTAAAAATATATAATGTACTGCTAAATTGCTTCTCATCAAAGTTTTTTCTTTGTGTTCGATAGTTCAGTTTTATTTATTTTTTTCAAAGCTGCTCAACTTACTTTTACTAGACAAGGCACATTGGTTAGGTTTTAAAGAGAACAGTAAAACTTGAGAAAAACGGCTCATTTTAATTGAAAGTCTGATAGATTGGTAAAATATCAATACTTTAATGGTGGCAGATAAAAAAATTTGTAAGCATATAAGAAAAAAATAAAAAAAATTTTTTTTTTCAGTTTTTTGGTCTAAAATAGAAAAAGTACAAATCAATCTCACTCAGTTGCTCACCAACAATCTTTTGTTTTGCATTGCGTTAACATTCTAATTCCCTAACTTTCATCCATTAGATGTTTTGTCATGAGATATTTTATTTGTCAATAAAATATCTCATGAAAAAATTATGCTTAACTAGCCCCACTCTACCCTACAATATTTAATTTGAATTTTTTTTGTGTGTGAATTTTATTTTCTATTTTGTTGTACAATGCTCTTATCCCTAAAGATATTGTTGGCTTAACAAAGGAAAACCCGCAAATTTTCGCACTAAGACTTATTTAAAGTAGCATCCATTATTGACCAACATTTTTGCCTACCGAAGTACCACTCAAGCATTGAGTTGGCGGTGGAAGACTTTGAACTTGTATCGCAAAACAGTCAGGGTTTTAAATTTTTCTTTGACGCTTACTAACTGAGCTAGAGAAATTTTGTCAGCTTGTGTTATAATGTTTACTGAGGTACCAGAAACAATATACCGATAATGTTATAACGTTTAGTGACTAAACAAGGGATTTAATAGATCTGTTTCACATAGGAGGAAGGGGGTGAAAGACTGTTAAATCTCACTTTAAATTCAAATCTAAATTTACCAAAGCATTGAACTTGGCGAATTAACCAATAGTTTATTTGCCAAGTTCAATTTAAAGTTCAAAGTAATTGTCATTACTTTACAGATGCAGTTTTTTGCCAAAATCAGGAACAAAATGCAGCAAATACAATTAAAAATAATAATATTAATTGACATCAGTTCAGAATGTATCCGTACGAACTTAGCATCCAAAATACAGTTATATTTGACAATACCTGCGTAAAAAATTTTAAACAAGACGATGTATGTATGTATGTATTTATGTAAGTCTTGATTTAAATTCTTTAGTTTTGTCTAAAAAATTTTACGCAAGTATTTTTTTGGTTAGTTTTTCAAATAACTTGTTTTAGTCAATTGTTCATTCTTACAAGTTTCGTGTAATAACAAAATATGACACAAGCTAGTAGAAAACTCGATGTGGCAAGAAATATTTAGAAAAAGATTGTTTCGGAGTAATTCCATAAGCAATTAGCTCTAACTAAGTAAGGCTTATAGCTTTGCAAGTTCAAAAAAAAATCTTGTTAAGGAAGTGTTAAAGTTAATACAAATTAATGCCAAATGTAAATGGAATTTCAAGCATTTACGCCAATGGTTTATTAATTTTAAGATAATATAACTACCTGTAGTTGTTTTTCACGTCTCTGCAATAATCCTAACTGAACGTAAATAAATCCACTTTACTTAACTTAATACAGATTTAATGGCATATAGATTTATAAAAACTGAAAGAAAGTCCTCGATTTTAACTAAACTTTTCTGAATTTCTACTTTAAATTGCAACTTATAAAGTTTTTTTTTATATACAAAATAACTGGTATCACAAATTTACTTTGTAAAAGATGGAATATATATATGTATATATATATATGTATATATATATATATATATATATACATATATATATATATATATATATGTATATATATATATATATATATATATATATATATATACATATATATATATATATATATATATATATATATATATATATATATATATATATATATATATATATATATATATATATATACATATATATATATATATATATATATATATATATATATATATATATATATATATATATATATATATATATATATACATATATACTTATATATTCATATAGTTAGTTAGATATGTTCATATACATATATTCAGAAAATGTGTTATGTATTTTGTTATTTCTAACACCATCTAGTAATGACGTCTTCTTGCTAAGAACTGTATCGAGCAATAATCTTATATAATTTTTCTTACAATTTTTGAAGTAATTTGGATTAATACATAGATTAGTTTGAAAGTTAAAAACACAATGATAAAATATGTTACTTAACTTTCTAAAATTTAAGACAAAAACTAACATATGTTATTTAACAATATATACGTATTATATTTTACAATGCAATAAGTTATTTTCATAAGTTATAATGAAAGCAAAATTAAATTTCGAGAGTTCTATTTAAAAAAAAGTAGACAGTGCTTTAATAATCTGTCGAAGAAGCCTAGAAAAGTAGTCAATATTGTATCTTTATGAATGGTTTATAAAGTAATAACAAACATTTATAATTTAATTAATAATAATTGTATTATTCTTAAATATCCTGTTTACTTCAAACGTGTTTCATATTTTTCATGTATTTAGCTTTTCTTGCTTTATTATCTAGAATTACAATTTGATTTATATGTAATTAACTTGATTTGCATCGCTTTATTTTTTGTTTTTATTTTTTTTTTGTTTACTTTTTCTACCGTTATAATAACTTTAGGTAAGTTAACATAATCTGAAAATCTCGTACAATACTTTTAATTAATGGCGTTGTGAATTTTGTGAGGTGTTGCCGTGATATCATGTTTCAAATGTCTTTAATTTTCATTGAGATTTACGTGAATATAATCTTAATATTATATCATTATTAGTGTATAGACAAAATTAATTTTGTTTTAAAATTACCAAAAATTAAAATGTTTACAAAGTTTGTTAAACAAGTATTTGGAGATGAATGGTAACTTAAAAATAAAAAAGTTTACAAAATATTCTTTGTATCTTGTGAGAGACAATTCAACTGCTCATAAAGACAAAAGGGTAAAAAGTATTTTTATGAAACATTTACGATTAATACAATCAAATAGGTATAATTGCAGCTGTTTTATCTAAACCTTTTGATACAAAAATCTTAAAATTAATTATTTATTATTATTACACTCATTATTATTACTTTTTTATCATTATTATTCGATTGTAAGTCTATTGTATCTTGTAAAATTTCATTTTTAAAAACAACCAAATGACTTTACACAAATATCATCTATCATTAATTTTCTGTTTATTTTAAATTTCTCGACTAGTTTCCTTGAATTTTTTCTTTAAACCATTCCCATAACAATGTAATAAGGTCAATTATCCAACTCACTCGACTGTTAAAATATGCGGATATCTATGTTAGCTATAAAAATACATTTATTATTTTATATATATATATATATATATATATATATATATATATATATATATATATATATATATATATATATATATATATATATATATATATATCAAATACATCGTATAAGAAATTTTATATAAATGTATTGTGTGTTTCGTTCTATGTGAACATTGTACCTTTAGTGCAAAAGGTCGCTAGAGGTTATTTTTTTTTTAAATCATGCAAATGAAAAACCTTTTAGCTTTTCTGATTATTGCTCATCAAAGTATCTTTCAGCAAAGTTTTCAGCAAAGTTTTGAGCACTTAGAAGAAAGAGAAGTATCATAATTTTTATTTTAAAAGTCAGCTAAAATTTAGTGTAATACTAAATAATATTAAAACAAAGAATGAATAAAAAAAGTATTAGTAATAAAAAGATAAATAAAATAAAAAAAATCATGTAAGTATTAGGAAAAAAAAGTACCTTAAAAAAAAAAAAGTAGCTTAAAGCATATTTTAGACAAACTAAGTTAACCACTCATTCTTACTTTGCAATATTATCTTTATTTATCATAAATAAAAAGCATTAATTATCTCTGCATTAATTATCTCTGAATTAGTATAATATCAGTTTGTGGCTTTTCACTCAAAAGAAACGATTTTTTTTTTCAGCTGAAATATAAAGTATCTGTTTAAGGAATTTTATTTTTATATTTTTTAATTTACTTAATCAAATTGTTTGTTAAACATGGCAAATAGTTTTTTGAACAAAAACAAAAAAAATTTAAAAACGTTTTTGTTTGCAAACTATTTACTATATAATGTTTGTGTTTAGTGATGTTAGATCGATTGAAGACGTTCTTTTTTCAATGCTTAAATATTAAATCTTTAAAGTTTATGATCCACGATTTTAAAGATGACCAATCAAAACATGACAGAACAAAAAGATTTTAAAGACGATCGAAGTCATGTTGCTGTTATAGTTACTTTGCTTATCTTTATTATGGTCATTGCTCTCATTGGAAACATCATCGTAGTAATAGTAGTCACAAAAAAGAAGAGAATGCAAACTTTCACAAACTGGATGATTTTAAACTTATCAATTGCAGATTTGTGGGTAGCTCTTTTATCGATACCATTAGATATTCCAATGGAATTAAATAACCAAAGGTGGATATACGGAAAGACACTTTGTTCCTTAATTTATCCTTTGCAAACATCCTCAGTGTATGGTTCAGTCTTTACTCTTGTAGCGCTAAGTCTTTCAAGATTTTGGGCTATTGCAAAGCCATTTAAACGGCAGCCTAATATATTTGCCGCCAAAGTCATAATAGCCGCTATATGGTTTTGTAGCTTAGTTGTTGTTATCCCTTACATGCTAGTCTTGAAATATAGTGAAACCAATGGTGTACAAAGCTGTTCAGAAAACTGGACAGATAAACAAAGGAAAACATACACAATAGCTATATTTGTATTCCAATATGTGTTCCCATTGATGGTTATAAGTATTGCTTACACTTACATTATCCGCGAGCTATGCTCTCAAAAAAACGGAGAAAATAACAACTGCAGAAGGAAACAACAAGAATCAAAAAAGGTTGTAAAACTTCTTTGTATTATTACATTGGTATTTGCAATTTGTATTTTACCGTATCATATTTTTGCTCTATGCGTCGAATTCGGGATTTTAAACAGGGAGAGCAATTATATTTTAAACCTAACTTGTTATATTTTTTTATATGCACATTCGGCAATCAATCCTTTTATATACAATATTTTCAACACAGAGTTTCGAGATTCGTTCAAAGAGCTTTGTAAGGCGTTGTTACATTTTTTGTTCAACTATAAAACAATGAATGGGAATGCATATGTTTCAAGAAGTAGGCTCAGTTATTTACCTGGCAACAGGCTATCAACCATAAGTACTAATACTATTATTAGAGTAAGATATAGCAAGTATTTTGCTGATGATAACATGGAACTAGAAAACACATTTTTGGAAGATGATTAAATATTACAATTATCACTCAAATAAAATATGTATTTAGTAGAATATGTAGATTTATAAATTTTATATATTGTATTACATTATATTATATATCATATTATAAATGCATATAAAAATATATAAAAACACACATGTATATATATATATATATATATATATATATATATATATATATATATATATATATATATATATATATATATGTCTGTGTGTTTTCTAAGAGTAGGTTTTAACAGTATTTAGAAAGCATGCTTGTGCAAATGGTTGTTTTTTTGTTAGTTCCTGTTCCTTGTTGATGCTTTTTTTTTAACTTAAGGTTGTTCAATTACACTGTCAATATCCGGAGTTTTAAACTTCAAAGAAAAAAGAAAGTTTTGCGACGTTTGTTTTAAAACATTTTAAACTGCTTAGTCTACAAAAAAAATGCCGCATCATATTACATAACTTCTTTGTATAATAAAATATAAAAATATTATAAATAGCAGAGCACAGTGGTAGTGATTTTAATGGGAAAAACGATTCATTTTAGATTATTTTGTAAGTTGGCGCCTTATTTGGGATTTAGATTTTGAATACAAAAGCATTTCACTGTATTCTTTTCAACAATTGACATAAAACTAAACTTAAAAAGCTCAAACAAATAAAAGTCAATTTTTAACCAACACACATAAGGCACACATCTCAATATGAACTTTTTTTAAACGGTTAAACTATTTTACCTTAAAAAAGCATTTAATGGCTGTGTGAGTTGCAAGATATTGTTTCAAAGGACTGCGTATGCGGTATTTTGGTGCTATGTATGGGTAAGAAAATTGTAGATGGTCTGAAAATAAATTTTCCTCTAAAAGAACTCGTCATACTGTGTCTCATAAATACTGAAACAAAATTAAAAGAAAAAAACGAGAAACAGCATTACGAGAAAACGGAACCACTCGAAAACGATATAAGCGAAAAAAAAATTAAAACTGCGAGAAAACGAAATGAACTAAAAAAAATTAAGACTTGTTTGTTATACACTTTTTTTCTGAGTATTCGAGATTTTTTTCAAAATGGATTATTTTATATAATTGCATATAAGTATTGAATTCGATTGAATTCAAATTGCAAATATTTTTTTTTATTTTTTTACAATATCTTCGCTTAAAGTATTTTGTAGTTAGTCAGGAAGTCGGAAAAATGAAAAGTCGAAAACAATTGAAAAATTATCTAACAAACATTTTTTAAATTCTCGAATAAACTTGAACTTTTTGAATTTTATCCGAGAATTAAAAAAAAACTTTTGAATAACTTAGGTTGCAGAGCGTATTGTCATACAATATGCTCTGCAACTTAAGTTTTGGAAGTATTCTGTTATATGAAGCATAATGTCATTGAATAAGGATGGGAAAAATTGCATTATGGAAAAACATAGTTTTTCGGTACATATGACAATTTTAAAACACATGAGTATTGACAATAAAACAATGGAGCGCTAAAAATAAGGAAAAAACTCATGTTTGATAAGTTAAAGAATATTATTATAATATGTATTAACAGTATATATTTATTTAAATCTCCAATAATTTGCAGAAGAGATTTGAAAAAAGTTATTAAAAAAAATGTTATTTGTGTGTTTTCTGTAGAAATGATTCAGTTTTGTATAGTTTACTTTACGAATAATAATACATTAGGTATGTTTTCGATCAGATTCCTGGCTATACGAAAATAGATTTTCTGAAAATATTATTTAATGCTAAGTCTCTTTTAACTCCACTGGATGCTTTAAACTCCACTGGATACCTAAAACACTACAGAGTAATAAATAAAAACTATGATTGAATAAAAAGCTACTTCATGAAAAAAAAACTTCTCCAGGTTGCTTACTAATAACATATATAATAACCAATCTGGAAAACTAAAAATTTTGTGCAAACTCAATAAGGGTCAATTCTTGTTCTAAATTTGTTTAAATAATTTTAAAAATGCCTCATTAAAGGCTAACTCGACAATGTTTGCTCGCGATAAAAATTTCTTCCTTTCAAACAATGACGTCAAGCGACTTTATACTGAAATTAATTTTGAAATAAAGAATGCCATAAAGAATGAGTGGTTTAAGGCTAATAAATTATCACTCAATAGATAAAACAAACATATTCGATTGAAAAATCTAAAAAAAAAATCTGTCTTCAAAATTACTCGATCTCATTTTAAATGATAAATAGTTATCTACTAAATAATTAGTCCATAAAGTTCTTAGGAATTCTTATTGATAAAAAATTTATTTTCGTTTCCTTACATAAACTGTTTTTTATCGAAAATTAGTAAAACAATTGGTTTTATGTCAGTACATCATTAAATGGTTTTGTTAAATATGAGTTTTATAAAAAAAATGGTTATAAAAAACTCACACTATTATCTGCTACTTCATGATAATAAAAAAACCCATTTTATTGTCTGCTACTTCATGATAACAAAAAACTCACATTATTATCTTCTTCATTTTTAACAAAATACGACCTTTATTAAAATGCTGCAAATTAAATATTGAAGTTATTAAAAATTTAAAAGCGATAATTTCCTAAATTTTATTTAAATTTTAAAATTTAAATTTAAATTGAATTTTAAAATTTCAAAATTTAAATTTTATTTAAATTTTAAAGCTATAATTTTCTTATACATAATATATAATTTTCCGAATTAGAAATATTTTGGTCGTTTTTCCGTTCAAAAGAACGCTAGCCTTCACAGAAAACATTTTTTTTTAAATTTTTTTTTCACAGAACCTTCACAGAAAACATCATTTTTTTACAGATTTAGAATACGCAAAAAATTATTGACCAAAATTGACCTAATCTTCTTTCTATATATATATATATATATATATATATATATATATATATATATATATATATATATATATATATATATATATATATATATATATATATATATATATATATATATATATATATATATATATATATATATATATATATCTATATATATATATATATATATATATCTATATATCTATATATCTATATATCTATATATATATATATATATATATATATATATATATATATATATATATATATATATATATATATATATATATATATATATATATATATATATATATATATATATATATATATATATATATATATATATATATATATATATATATATATATATATATATATATATATATATATATATATATATATATATATATATATATATATATATATATATAAAATAGTTTGTCCACGAACAAAGCCTCAATTCCAGCACCATTCATCGTAGAACTAGAATCAACAGAATCTTGTAACAACTATAGAAAAAATCGTCGACAAACTCACTTCGTTTGAAAAAATTAAAAGCATCTAGATTTGTACTGAGGGCACTCTAGCTGAGCAAGAAACTTTCAACAAACTTTTCAACGAGCAGTAAAAGCTAAATGACGGATCTTTACCAGCTCTTTCGATTTGTCATTCGTTGTGACCAAGTTCGTTGTATCGACACCACCACCAATAAAGTTCTCTTTAACGGTACAGAGAAAATTCCATTTAGCAACTGAATGATAGCATTTTTCTGCTTTCCAGTTAACGAATGATTGATTGCCAAAAGTAGTCGTCTAATTCTGCAATCTAACATTCACACCTTAACTCTACAGTTGTTATCTACCCCTTACCTTTTTCTAAACTTCTCAAATGCCTCTATACTAATCTGACCTCTCTTGTAAACAAATACAATGAACTCAACTTTTGTGAGACTTAGTTCGATATAGAAAAAACAATTTAGATTGATAATTACTCTACACCTTTCTGCCTCTTACGTACTTCTTCTATTGGAGCAGTATCTGTCTATAAAAAAAGTTGTCAACACCTTTGAATTTAACAAAAACAAAACTCTTTCTGAAACAGATAACTAACAGGAATGGGTTCAAATAAATTTTGGTTTACAACTTATTTTATTACGTTGCATCTACAGGCCCACCAAACTCCGAAGCAGCTATTAACAAATCATCAACAAGTCGGTTTGTCAAGCATCCATTCCAAACGAACAAAAAATAAATTTACAAAACTTCTCATCCTTGGAGACTTTAACTACCCTGAAATTGAATAGAACAGTTCAGGATGGTTATATACTTAAGACTGCCTACTTACTCATTTTGTCTTAAAACCAACTTTTGGGAAAAATCAACAAGACCTTGTGTTAGCAAATGATGCAACATATATATACAATGTAAAAGTTGATTCTCCTTTTTATGGCTCAATTAACAAGGCTAAAATTTGTAAAGATTGTATTTGAGCTCAAGAAAATAACGAAAGCGTGCTAATATCTGACGGATCTGAGATGTGCAACTTGTTGAACAAACAGATCTTCTCTGCATTTAGCAAGGACCTATCGAGTGGTTATCCTTTTTTCAGGCAAGCACGATTGAGATTTTCAACATAAATAAAAACGTCTTTTTTCAAGTTGCTTTCAATATGCGTTTCTCTACACTGGACAAAGGCATTGATGGATTTCATCCGTTCGGATGGAATCCATCAATGCTCTACGGATGGTTTCCATCCGTAGAGCAGATCGGGCTTTCGGGAGGAAGCCCAATCTGCTCTATCCTTGCCTTTTTTTCTTGAAGCACAAAAAGTCTTTTACTACCTGTGCTGTTCCTATTTGCTTGAAGGAAGCCAACGTAATATCTATTTTTAAAAAAGGTAGCAGTAAAAATTAATTCGGAATTGTATGCTCAAACATATGATTAATCACAACCTGCTTGACATCAATCAACATGGATTTGTACCTGGAAAATTATGTATGACAACTTGATCAAAACCTTTGATATCATTTTCAGCGCATGATTTTCGTCTAGAAATTATTATGATTCTTCTTGATTTTGCTAAAGATTTTGATAAGGTTAGTCACAGGCTTCTAATTGTCGAACTACGCCCATAAGATTTTGAAACAAGTACAGTCAAATAGTTGCTTAAGATGAGTACCTCGCTGATTGGTTGGAGATCCTCAATGGATTTCCGCAAAGTTCTGTACTGGACCTCTCTTTGTGATACTGATTAATAAAGAGGGGCCCCAGCCTCCTTTTTGTTAATAAAATATCACAAAATATGTCAGGCCTCACTTGTTACGTTTGTAAGCTGTTTGCTGACGACGTCAAACTAATAGCGGTTATAATGAACCTCCGACTATCAAACTCTACAAAATGATATTTTCGCCTCGTCGAATGGACCCATACCTAGAGTGTAAGTTTTAACATTAAAAAAATTAACAATTGCTTTAACACCGTTTTTTTTTAACAACCTAGCGAGTTCTCATATACTCTTGATCACGACCAACCATCTTGGCAACAACCATAGCGAGACCAGCTCTGAGCGTAACGTTGGCATCATTGTCAACAACCAACTCAAGCGGCGGAATTAATCCACACACGCTGTTGCTGAGGCTAACACGGCTTTATATATTAAAAAGAACTTTCCACTTTTAGGATATTAATAGCTTTCGTATACTTTATACAAAACCACATCTTGAGTTCTGTTCTTCTGCCTGGTACCCTTATTATCCACGAGACATTGACGCTCTCGAAGCAGTGCAAAAAAGAGCCAACAAGTTCGGGCCTCATCTCAGGCCCTTATGAACTTGTTCTGATAATAAATATTTATAATTAGATACCCAAAAGACATAAACTTTTTAAATAGATATACCCATATAAAGAGACATTCATGAGAAAAAGACTAAAATTGAATTTTTTTTTTCTTTCTAAATGTAACAGAAGTACTTAACACAACACTATACATTTTAATTTACATTTTTTGTCAGTTGACAACTTGATAAAAAAAAATCAGACAACTGGCTTAATTTATGAAACGATTTTGAATTATGTTTATAGTTAGATAATCTGGAATAATACAACTTTGATATTTTTGAAGGAACATCATAATAAAACTATTATTCAACATACTTTGCTATAAATATTAAATTAAATAAAGTTAAATTTTTAATATATGAGAAACCCATTTGCAAAACGCGCTATGTCCGAGTAAATTGATTTTTAGAAGGCGACGAAGAGCTGAACTTTTCATAGTTGGACAATAGAACAGCAATTGATATTTCTATTGTCTATTTTTAGGACTAAAAAAACTTTCAACTGGTCTGATATTTAAATAAATAATAGATTTAAGTATATAGAAAGTGGAAATAAAATTAACTCAAAATTTTTGTTTTTGTGACTTAACAGTTTTGCAGATGGGTTCCTTATATGTAAAGAATAAAAATATTGTTATTTTCGACCCCCGGTATTCATAAATAAATTATTATTCATTACATTTCCGCAAACGATTATTGTGACTGTTCATTTTTAATAACTGACGCACATTAAAATTAGCGATCTGCAATCGGTGAAAATATAAAAAACAGTGCATATTGTTTTTCTCAAATATGTCCGATTTAAATTTTTTGTTATGTCCAAAAAAATGGAATACTGCAATATTGAAAATATTGTTAAATACTTTTTTAGTTACCACCTTTTAGCGACAAAAAGGCTATTAGATACTTGATTGCGAAGTTATTTTAATTTTTTTACCCAGCAAAGTTATGTAATTTTTTCACCTAACGGTTCTATAGTCCATTTGCTAAAATTTTTGTTTTAAAACTTTTTTAAAACAAAAATGATTTGATTATGATCCAATTATTTATATTTTTATAATTTATGTTAAAAAAATTTTTCAATAAATATCTGGCAATATGATTTCAACTGATTTTATTATTCAATTTTATTGAGCTTTACACAATTGTTTTTATGCTTTATTGTTTTGAGCCATGTATGTTCAGTTTTTTATTTTATACTTGAGTACAATTCATATTCATATACTTGGCATATTTATATCTAAGGTACCCAGAAAAACCGCTGGAATAGAGCGCTTTTTCTGGGTACCTAGTAGATGACGACACCCGGTTCTGATCGGGTACCAGGCTGGTACTCGACAGTTTTTGCCGGGTACCTGGAATATAAAAGTGCCACGTATCTGACTTGGATTTTTCCAGGAGTTTTCCCGGTTACTCGGAAATGTAGATGTCTAAATGTCACAAATCTAAAGTTGTTTTAATAATTTTTAATCGAGGCGGAATTTGATTAAAAAAAAAAAAAACTATAATAAAAGTTACAAAAAAAAATTAGTTTAAAATCCTTCTTGAATCTATTTTTAGTTTTTTGTCATCTACTTTGTAAATCATCTAAATCGCGTTTTCTTCTGTTTTTGACACGGTCAGTAGACTTTTCAATTAGACTGCTTTATAACTGCATTTTATCTTTTCATCAAGTTGGATAAACGTAACCCATATTACGTAACATATATTATGTAACATTTTCTAATAATTATTGAAATTTATTTAATAGAGAAAGAATTCTTTAATAACTTAAATTATAGCTGAACTTACTACAAATTGTAAGACCCCTTTACTAATAAAAAAATACTATCGGGACAGCGTCTCTAAGTTAGTCTGGTTGAGTGCCTCGTTGGCAATTTGTGTTTTACCGTGACATATTTTTGAGTAAACCATCTAAAGATAAGTTAGTAAAAGCCAGTTTTAAAAAGTCGAAGATTGCAAAAAAATATTAAATATTTAACTGTTTACATGTTTGTATAACTTAAAACTAAAATAAGTGCATTTTATCGAATAACACTTTTTCTTAAAGCGAGATCATTATTTATACATTACTATATCCTTTTCCCATTTTTAAAATGACAGTTTTTGATATAATATTATGACAAAATAAGTAGTAGAATGTGTTTTTATTTCTCATTTATGATTTTAAATACCAAATATTGTTTCAAATATACTTTTTCCAATTTTGTACAAAGTATTTTTTCTCTATCAAATTGTATTACACATATTTTACATTATATATGCATTTAAACTATAGTTTAATTAAAAAAATGAAGTTTTTTTACATTTATTTGAATTGAATTGTTTACACATATTTTTTACATTTATAAGAATTAATAATGAGTAATTTTTTTTTTTTTTTTTACTAAAAATCTAATAATTTAGAAATTGAAAGACTGCAGAGTTTAACTTATATAGAGCCTTAAGGAGTTTTAAATGAAGTTTTGTTCTTAATATTTTAAAAGTTCAATTTTTCAAAAAGTTAATAATTTGCACTTAAGTTGATAATTTGCACTTAGTCCGTTTTTTTTTCTTCTTCAAAACGCTAGTATTTTTAAAAACTAAAAAATATTTTTATTTTATACCATAAAGATCATTTTTTTTTTTTTTTTTTTGTTAATAAAAACTAAAAAAAAAGAAATTGACTTTGAAAACTAAAAAAAAAGAAATTAACTTTGAAAACTAAAGAAAAAGAAATTGACTTTGAAAACTAAAAAAAAAGAAATTGACTTTGAAAAGATTGTCTAGTAATTGAAATAAATTAAGCGGTCTAACTTGTCGTTATTTTTTATTTAATAAATTTTTTTACTTTAAATCTTATTTTAAGGAGCAAAGAACACCGCATTTTATTTATTATAATTTTCTGTTTTTTGTCAAGTATATTGCCACTGCCCTAACCATTTGTTAATACTTAGTTCATTAGAAGATTGCTTTTTTATTGTTTTTGGCTTTGGTTTTTGAGTTTTGAAATTTGGATTTGTTGGGTTTTTTTTAAGGGTATTTTTGCTGGTTTTGTAACATTTATTTTTACTTGAGGCTTTGCCTTCTGTAAAAAAGACGTCTTTAAAACGTCTTATATACGTTGCGAACGTCTTTTAAACGTTTAGGGCACAGCACCTAAAAAAGACGTCTTTTGAACGTCAATAACACGCTCAAAAGACGTCTTTTTTAGGTTCTATGCCCACTAGGCTTTAAAAAAAGTTTGAAAAATAAGTTAACAGTAAGTCAAAAATCTACCCATTAAAGCATACATATTTACATGCATCATTGAGTATAAATAAATTGACGTAACTTTATTAACAATAAGGTGTGTAATTCTATATTCTAAGCATTGGTGTAAGATTTATTCGCGGCTCAAATACTAATAGAACACTAACTGTATCTCTTCATTGGGCCAAAGGCGATTGCATCTAGTTGTGTATTTAATGCTGTTGCATCAAGTAAAGCAATATTTTGTAAACCCAAGAGCATTTTTATTGCAGTTGTGCCAACAAAAGTAAAACTAGGTAGGCCTAATTGCAAAGCCAAAAAAAAAGAAATTTTTTAGTTAACTGCAAATTATTCCAAAAAATTTCGCTGTGCTCTCTGTAATAAATCTTTTTGGAACCCCTACAAAACTGGCCTAAGTTTATTCCAGTTGGTTGCGAGGGTTGAGACAACCTAGTTGAGTTGTTTTCGGAGTGTAGAAAATCTTTTATCTTTTTGAATAATATTTTTAGCATCTTTTGCACCTTTTGGACTTCATGTTAATTTAAGGTGGAAAAAATTTTTAAATAAACAAAAGATGTGTTTCATAAAAAATGAAATAATTGATGTGTTTTATAAAAAATGAAATAATTGAGAGAAATATTTAAATAAAAAAAATGTGTTTCATAAAAAATGAAATAATTGAGGCATTAAAGAAACCTATATAAACTTTGACTTTGATTAGAAAAATCTGGCTGTTTTTACTTTAAAAAGAAGATACGCTTATGTCAAATCATTTTCTTTTTTAAACATTTTCAAATCAAACAAAATCTTTTTTAATCTTTTTCTTTACTTTAAACTCTTTCTTAAAAGTTTTTCAAGTCTTTAAATCAGTTTTATAAATCTTTGTATAAACGTTTACCGAAATAAACAGTTTCTTAGATAATTGCTTCATGTAACAGTAATTATTTTATGTTTGTGTAACACTGATCTTATAAAGAGCCTATAGGCTTAAGTTAAAGTAAGTATGATTTTGTTTTTAAAATATAATTTTTGTTTGATTATTTTTGATGAATAGATACTAAAGAAAGAGCCACCAATTATTTTTAGTGACTAAAGAAAAGGTCTTTATAGTTTATAGTGAGTTATGTGTAAAAGAATTAAGTATTTAGCTCTCAAATACTTAGAGTTAAATGACATTTAAATATAACTGTTGTACGAGGTTTTTACATCAAAATTCCGTGTTCAAAATTCAGAACTTTTTAAAACTTATTTTTCTACAGAGTTCAGAAGTCTTTAAACTGGGGCTCCAAAATTTCAAATTAACAAAAGTTAAAAAAAAAGGATAATAATGATTTATTTTAAATCCTAGCGACATTAGGATTTTTGATTGCTAGTTTAAAAGTTATATGAGTTTTAACTTTATCTAGTTGTTGTTTTTCCATTTAAAAATAGATTGTTACCATGTTCACATGTTCTTATGCCATATTGTTTTATTATATTTATCTTACTATCCCAAGTTCTTGCATTATGTTACGTAATTGAATGCAATTAAAAACTTAGATTGTAAATGCTCGAGTAACCTAGGCTTCAATTAATAACACACCTATTAGTAACTGTATTTGTTCTTTATAATATGTGTTAGTAACTGTATTAGTTTGGTATAGTATATGTTAGAAATTCTATCCGTTCGTTATAACATGTGTTGCAACTGTATCAGTTGATTAATGTATGAAAACATTTTTGTTTTTTAAATTTCAAAATTCCGTTACCAATACAAAACAAAAACATGCCGTGAACATTTTTTTTTTGCTGTAAATAATTTTTATATCTTTATAGTTGCTATAACTTCAGTAATATTTCAAGCAATAACCAAAAACATTTGAAAAAGTAAAACAAAGTTCTTAAGAACGTAAAATTGGTGTGAAAATTAAAAAAATTTATATACGTAATTTTCGACTTTTTTAACGTTAAATTTTCAAAGTAATGAAAACTTAACGTTTTGACATTTTTAAAAAAATATTTTTCGTAATTTTAAATTTTTTAAATTTAAATTTGTATAAAATTTCCATCGTTTACAGGATTCACATTTCACAGAATAATAAATACAAAACTTTAGATTAATTAATGCAATTAAATTGTTTAACTAAACACTTTTTTAGAATTTATAAAAATTTAGATTAAAAAAATATCATGAGCTCTATCAATTTACTTAAATTTACATTATGCTTGAATAAAATTATTGACATGTATCTATATCTACCGTTATAAGACTATGGCTGGCCATTTTATTAAACGTTTGCGTAAAACGACTGTTTCTACTTTTTGTAAAAGTATCTTCGCTATATTTTGAAGTTCTACTACTCGGAGCGCAACTTCGTCTTCGCTTTGAAAAAAAGCCTATGTTTTTTTCCGAATCAATGTTGTAGAATATAAAAATGATCACCGTTCTATAAAGTTCTTTGAACGACTCACGAAATTCGGCGTTAAAAATATTGTAAATAACAGGGTTCAGGGCTGAGTTAGTATATAAAAATATATAGCAAATTAAGCTTATGATATTATTTTTTTCCTCATCTAACGCCCCAAACTCGACACATAGTGCAAATATATGATAAGGTAAAACACATATAGCAAACGTCATTGTAATAATACAAAGAAGTTTTACAACTTTTTTTGTTTCTAGTTGCTTTATTTTGCAATTGTTATTTTCAGTTTTTTTTCTATAACATAACTCTCTTATTATGTAAATGTAAGCCATGCATATTATTGTCAGTGGAAACACGTATTGGAAAAGAAAAAGAGCTATAGTGTAAGTTCGCTTTTGTGTGTTTGTCCATTTTTCTCCGCAATGTTGTACTCCATTATCATCCTCGGAATAATTTAAGACAGACATGTAAGGAATGACAACTATAAAACTACAAATCCATATAAATCCAATTAAAACTTTTGCCATGAATATGTTTGGTTGCCGGTTAAATGGTTTAACAATCGCCCAAAATCGAGAAAAACTAAGCGCAACTAGAGTAAATACTGAACCGTATACACACGATGTTTGTAACGGATAAAATATCGAACAAAATGTTTTTCCATATATCCATCGTTTATTGTTTAATTCCATAGGAATTTCTAAGGGGATTGATAAAAGTGCAACCCACAGGTCCGCAATTGATAAATTTAAAATCATCCAGTTAGTAAAGGTTTGCATTCGCCTCTTTTTTGTAACAATAACAACAACTATTAAATTTCCAAATAAACTAATGATCATAATAACTACCAACAATGTAACTATAACAATAGCTTCAACATGGTCAACTTCTGATTTTTTTGTATCATTACTTAGCTTGTCTATTACAGAATGATGTAATGATATGTTGTAGGTCTCATTTTTTGACCTCATTTCTAAAGAAAGATAAATTGCTATTATTATTGATATTGTTTTTGTTATTATTAATATTTGTAGCAGTAGTAGAGTAGTAGTAGTAGTAGTAGTAGTAGTAGTAGTAGTAGTAGTAGTAGTAGTAGTAGTAGTAGTAGTAGTAGTAGTAGTAGTAGTAGTAGTAGTAGTAGTAGTAGTAGTAGTAGTAGTAGTAGTAGTAGTAGTAGTAATAGTAGTAGTAGTAGTAGTAGTAGTAGTAGTAGTAGTGTTTTGATTCATCATAAAATATGATATAACAAAAATACCATACAAAAAAATATAAAAAGTAAGAGGTTTTTAATATATAAAGTATAAAATTACAACTTTTACATGTGTTTTTATAATCTAATGAATTTAAAACAATTTAATTCGAGTTTCAGTTTTAAAATGTTG
Source organism: Hydra vulgaris (assembly GCF_022113875.1). Classification (NCBI taxonomy): domain Eukaryota; kingdom Metazoa; phylum Cnidaria; class Hydrozoa; order Anthoathecata; family Hydridae; genus Hydra; species Hydra vulgaris. The sequence goes on from NC_061157.1 coordinate 73,162,090, forward strand.
TCAAAGCCTGGAAAAGAGTGTTTTCAAACCTCTTTAAAATTATCACAACACTATGAGTTGCTTTGAAGTAAAACATATCCCGTGACTTTATGGGTTATCAGAAAAATAAAACCTTTTAATTGTACGAAACATATTTTGAATCATTTCAAAGGATTTCATAATTATTTTTAGGTTGCGCTGCACGAATTTTGCAATCTAAACGTTATTAAAAAAAAAAAAAGTAAAAAAGAAACATTTCACAATGTGTTTGTAATATAGAATTTAGCCATTGTAAAAGGTTAAAATCTATATAACAACTTGATGGCATTGACCCGGCTATTTTTCAAAGCCATCAAGTTCCGAACAAGTTTAGTTAAAATTTAACAAAATGATCCTTAAACTGATCATAAAATTTACATTTTAGCCAAAAATTTACATTTATTTTACAATCATCTTATATCTGCATTTTTCATTAAACAAAGCTGTTGCAGTAAAAATTAAAAAATTTTCGGAAAAAGCATATTACACTACTTCTGGTTTACCTTTTTTTTTAAGGTTAAATAGGGATCAAACAACACGTACCCATAGAATAACAAAGTGAAACAACACCACACAAACTCACAGAATAACAGCGATAATGTTTTTTATTGTCACACTCATTTTTTTTAATTTAAAAATGATCTTAAATTATGTTTTAACATTGACATTAGATAAATGCAAATGGAATAATATGCAGCTATTATTTAAAGCTAGATTTAGTGATGGGGTGAAAAAAGAAGTTACATTTAGTTTGGAAATAAAAAAAGAGAAGTTACATTTAGTGTCGGGGTAAAAAAAAGCAAGATTATTTATACATTTGTATTTGCATTTGATTTTTTTTACTGTAGTTTTGAATTATGCAAATTTTTTTATAAATGATAGAAAAAATGGTGTTTTACTCCACTACTTCATCTAGCATTCTGCCTCTTAACTGAGACGCATTTTACGCTAAGATTGGATGCCTTTTATCTATATTTAAAATTTTTAAATGTAATTTCCCACCTTCTATTAGTGCTGTGGCTAGTGGGTTGAGGACCCATCCGCCCAAAACCTGTTATTAAGATCGCAAAATCTTTAAAATCCTCTATAGACATAATTAAAAAAAAAATGCTACTTAAGTTCGCAAAAGAGCCCCTAAACTTGAAAATGACATCCCTAAACTTGAAAATGAGCTCCCTAAACTTGAAAATAAGCTCCCTAAATTTTCCTCCCATAAAGACAAAGATTAATCATGTGAATTTTATCTTTGGCTAACGGAAAAATCTGACTCAGCAGTTTAACTACGCAATATGTTATTAATTTTCTTTCTAAAAGCTTTTTTTTTTTTTTTAATTTAGCTATTTTAAGAGAATTGCAAGAAAAAAAGAAGAAAAAAAGAAGCAATTTTATTCCAGCATTCTCATTTAAAACAGAATCATCTTACTTTATATATTTCCATGTTTTTAATTAAAGTTTTACCCATTTTTGATTTTTATGGAAAGTTAAAGTTTTTGTCCACATATACAGCACTGATATAGATACTCAGGAAACTAAAGTCAACACACAAGCCTTGTAGTTTTAATTTTTTCTTTCAAGCTTTTTTTTTTTTTTTTTTGCAATTCTAGTTTTAACTATAATTATATTACATATGATTTTTTTTTTAATAAAAATTTATTTTGAAGTCTGTAGGTACATTTTTTAAATAGCAAAGATTAAAAAAAAAACTCTTACAAAAACAGTGGCCGATAAAGCTTTACAAGTAATTGCAAACAAACTTTGCTGTTTATCTTGGAGAAAAAAGTTTAAGTCGTTAATCTCAAAACTACTTATAAAAATTTAACACTTGATTGATAAAAATTTTGGGAAAAATTCAAGTAATTTTTCTGGCGTAAAATAATTCAATAGCTATTCATTCACTGTGTGTTACCAATGACTCGATAAACAATTGAAGATACCTGACGGAAACTTTAAAACCAAAACTACAATATTTTTTCAAACGGAATATGTGATCATGTTTAATTGGTTTACTTCAATTTCTTATTATGACAGCATTTTTTAAAAAACGCAAGTTAAAAATAAAACAAAACGTGTCTTGAGCTAGGATTCAAAATTGCAAAGAACTATTGAAGACAACCCAAAAACAAATATATAACAATTTTTGCAAAGAAAAAAAGGTTGAAAGTATCTATCAAAAGAATGTGTAGCATGAATGATAAAACACCTGCTTTTAAGTTGTTGAGGAGTTTCTAATTAATAAAACAGTTTGAGTTGCCTTTTGTGTAAAAAACATTCTGTTATATTTTCTTCATTTGTATTATTATAAAATACTATTTAATACCGTTAATTGTAAAATTGGTTGTTACGCAAAAAAAAGTCAATATCAGCATCATCAAATATAAAAATGAAAAAAGAAGTCATGTAAACATAAAAATCAAAATAAATAACAATAATGATGAAAAATATTATTTACAATACCAGGATGTAAGTTTACAAAAAAATTTTCATATCACTAAATAGAAAGTTCCACAATTTATCTTTATTTAGAAACCTATAGTTTTAAAACCGCTTGATTTGACTGCAATATTTATAATAAATATCGTAAAGCAAGTTGCAAGACAACCATTTTTTCACATCATTTGAACATACCTAGATAATTTCAAAAATCAAACTTTGATCTTAAAAAAAACTTTCTATTGCTATTATTTTTTCGTTTATTTAAATGATACGTGAAAAGTGTAAAAAGCACATATATTTTTTACGCAATATTTTTGACGTTATTTTATAAACTGCTATGTTAAAACTATGTTATTTGAAGAACTGCATTTCAAAATGTCACTTTATTGTTACCGTATATATATAAAAGAGCCAAAGTTGACCCGTGATGTTAAAGTCACTAACTTTGACATCATGGGGTTGATTTGGTTTTAATCAAAAATCTAAATCAACTCATTTCTTAGGTCTTCAATCTAGCTTTTTAGAGTTAGGTTTTTAATTCTTACATAACTTGAGAAATGTTTTTGAAAGATTTTTAAAAAATATTCAAAACATGTTAAATAATTGGGCTAAACTCTTTTTTAGCATTATTTAAAGCTCGGTCAAATTTTAATTGTTTTGAATAGGTATTTTAAAACTAAAAGCAGCAAAATACTTTTTAAAGTTTTAATCTAATTCCCTCGTTCAGATATTTTTTTAATTTCAACGCAAAAAAGTACTTTTAGTATGCGTTTTGAGAAGCGTTGAAATAAGCAAGTTTTGATTATTTGACATTTTTATCACGCCTAGCACTTTTCTTCAACGGAATTTCAATCAGTTTAATCCCCCCCCCCCCCCCCACAAAAAAAAAAAAAAAAAAAAAAAAAAACTAATTAAAGCAATATTCAAGCTAGTTAATTTTAATAACAGATTTTTATTTTGAATTCTTTCTTTTTTTTTTTTTTTTTTTTTTCTAATTCTTTTGTAAATTGTTTTTGATTTTATATTTTTAGCATATTTACTTAATGCATGCTACTTGCTTTACCTTTATTTTTCTGCATCTTACTCGTCTATGGGACCTTTAACTATGCTACTGTATATGAACAAAGTGTAACGAATTTTAAAATATTATGTTTGTGAAGTATTAACGAAGGGTTCGTTAACAAATTAACATGTACTACTGTTTATCAATTTGTACTTTTTTAAAATAATACGACCTCAACGTGGAGCAATATCACAAAAGTTCGCGCATCTAATTAATATAGTGTGAACAAGACTTATATTGTTTGACTATTTTTCTCAGACCAGTAGCAGTGTTCTACCGTTTACTAAAAACGCCCAGTCTTTTACAGTAGCCTTGAATTTTTTCTTGATGAACAATAAATTATAAAATTGAAAACCCAGTGGGCATGCGTCGTCTTAAGGACGTCTTACGGATGTCTGGACGTATATGAGACGTCCAGCGGACATCCTCTAGACGACGCGTGCCCACTGGGAAACAACTGATGGAAACTTATGCTTTAAAACTAATCAAAACCTAAAACAAACCCAAAAGTACCTTAAAACTATTTTAACTCTTTAATCTTGCATCAATCAACAAAATTTTTTTTTAGGGCAAGTTGTTACCACATCTAAATAAAACAATCTTGCTTTGAGTTCGACCATCTTGTTTTAAGTTTGACCATCTTTCTTATACTAAGAAAAGCAAACTTACCTCAATTAAAACCTTTGATTAAAAATACATGTCTTTGCAAGTAAATACTATTAACAGTAAAATAAAGTCTGTTTATATTGTATTATGTGAATATAACTACTTTTTTATGGTTATTGATCATCGGTAATTACAGCAAAAAAGTGCTAAAAGCAGCACTTATCGCTAAGTACTGCTTTTACCTTTTTAGTGTTAAAGACTTTATAACCAAAAAATAATTATGCTTCATAAAAATTTTTAATAAAAGTATTTTAGAGTTAAAAGTTTTCACCTAACCATTAATATTAATTACAGAAAAAAACACAGCCATTTTAAAATTTATAAAAGTAGCTTACAGAATAAAAAAAAATAATGCTATGAATTCTGGTAACCTTAGTGATATAATAATTATTAAAAAAAAAATGTGAATTTCTTTTCCTGTCCAATAACTTTCTAGCTTACGAATGATGTTACCAAAAAATTCTTCTACTTCGTTTGCTTTTATTATTTCATAAAGTTAAATTGGATTTATGCTTTTTTAACTTGAAAGAATCTATGAATGCTGGCATGTTTGCGCAGCAACTTTAAAAAAAAATTTAAACAAGTTATTGACTTTTGTTTATCATTTGCAGAGGCATTAATAACTTACGAAGATCAGCGTACTTTGTGTAATACACGAAAGCAAATATTTTAATGCAGCATTTATTTATCTTTTACGTCAAAAAGTGTCTCAAAATTTAATTTTATGTTACACGTAAAGAGAAAGGAAATTACTTCTTGTATTAAAATAAATAAGGCAGAATTATAATTTCGCGATCTATTTGTTTTAATTTTTTTATAGTTTATTTGACTACTTGCATTTTATTTAGTTTGATTTACAAGCAGCATTTCAGCTCGTTGATTTGCCGTATTTTTTTATTTGCTACAATATGAACATTAAAGAAACATTTTAAAAAGCTTTTTGTTTTTAGTAAGAAAAACGCAAGGTATGGTAAAATAATAAAAGTTTACGGTTAAAACTTTGTGAAGTAATAAAAGTACACAATTCCAATAAGAGTGCACGGTAATTTAATAAAAGTGCGTCGTGAAGTAATAAAAATGGAAAGTTAAAGTAAGTTAATATAGGTAAGGTAAGAGTTCGGCACGGTAATTAACTGAGAAACGGCACCGTGAAGAACTAAGTACACATTTTATAAAAGTTAAATAGAATATTAATTTACCGTGCAAACAATGCACGATATGTTGATATTCTGTTGAAGTTTTATAAAACTTTTAAATAACAAATTACTATTATAACCAACTTTTTTTAAAGTCCCTTGACCTAGGGTGACGACAAACTTAAGGTGACGACAAAGTAAAATTTGAGTCGAGATAAAGAATTAAAAGAAGAGGAAGATCTACATTAATTTTTCAACAACAGCATTGTTTGTTTATTAATCTACGAGGGCGTCGCAATTGACAGTTCTAAGTAATCATTTTCATTTGTAATACAAACAACTGTTTTCGTTGTAAAAAGTTAATATTAGGCGTTCTTTTTTTTTTACCGTCAAATATCGTCATCTTAATTTCATGTTACAATCTGTAATTGCTTTATATATAAGAAAATAATTAAATAAATTTCCTCAGGAAATCGAAACTTCTAGTTAAAATATTACAACTTTTGTTGACATAGTAAAATTATATTTTGTTATATGTTATTTAAAGGAAAGTTTTTTAAAAAAAAAAAAAAAAGTATTGTTTTGAATATATATATATACCTATAAATAGTTCTATACAATTTGGTTGATGTGAACATGCTTTTTTGCATTATTGCGCAAGCCATAACACATGCGTGCGTATATATATATATATATATATATATATATATATATATATATATATATATATATATATATATATATATATATATATATATATATATATATATACATACATACAGGTGTTTTGGGATTTTACTTAAGGTGTAAATTATTTATCTTTGTTAACATTTAATTATTTAAGCAATAATTAAAAATACAAGTGTTACTAATAGTTACACTTCTAACAAAGTCTACTGTAAAAATGACATTGAAAATTTAAGAATATACTTTGCATTAATGATTTATTAAGGAAAATAGTTTTAATGATAATTTTTTGGCTGTTAAAATATATAAAAATAACATACTTATATGAATATATTGATGACAAAATTTTTATTATTATTTTAAAAACTCACAATTAAAAAAAAAGTTTAGAATTAATTTCGAATTTAAGACATCAAGACAAAGTTTTGATAGCTTGACATAACTAATTCTTCTCAATTCAGTTTATATAAAAAATAAAAAATAAATAAAAAATTTGCCAGATGTTATATAATGAAAACCGTGTTTATATTTCTCAGCCATGTCGAAATGTTCTTATTTTATAACTTGTTTTATATATATTACATTTATCTTTAAAACTTTGAGACTATGATACTTTCTCTTATTTTAATTTCAATACTTTGACATCTCATATATATATATATATATATATATATATATATATATATATATATATATATATATATATATATATATATATATATACATATATATATATATATATATATATATATATATATATATATATATATATATATATATTACCAACACAAATTGGTACTAACATTGTCATCGTTTAACTTTATTAATCATATAATTTCAGTTATGTAAATTTCAATAAAGTGAGTTATTTGCAGTCATTGAAATTCGTTTTTCTACATAATAAAATATTGTGCTAATAAAAAAAAAAATTTACAGATAATCCTATTTTTTTAGTTAATCCTAGATGAACTATTTTTTATCAATATAAGCAATAATTTTCCAATACAGATGATAATTTTTTACCCATACATACGGTAGTTTCAACCGTAAAACTCTAATATTTGCAAGTAAAACAAATATAATGTAAAATACCTTTAAAATCGTTCCCAACTCTTTCTTCCAGCAATATACGCCTGAATTGAGATTGCATATGGGAATAATTTTCGGCCATATCTTGTTGAACTATAAATAAAATTTACGGAGTTTAACCTTCGCTTTCGTTTGCTTGAGAGAATATTTAATACCTATTTCTCAATTATTCATTAAAATGCGTTAAGACACTTCCTGTCTAACTTTTTGAATTCTTTTTTAAAGTCCAACAATTGTAAACAAAAAGGTTCAACAGTTGTTATGTTTTAAAATCAAATAATTAAATGTTTCAAAATGTATATGTTTAACAATTAAAATAAAAAATTAGTGATTTACTCTAATTAAGTGTTTAATAAAAAGTCTTTAGTAAATAGTGATCGCTGGAGGCATTTGGTGAATTTCACTTAATAAGTGATGATCGAGACATTCATAAACAATACTCCAAAAGATGTTTACTAAACGCATACAATAGAAAAATTTAGATTATCCATTTAAAGTTCACAACATTTCTGTCTGTTGCTTAAGCAACAAAAAGGTCTGATACTATAGCGAATAACAAAATAGTGCCCGAATAACCACTATTAGTTAATAACTAGTGCTGAAAAGAAACAATTGATATATATATATATATATATATATATATATATATATATATATATATATATATATATATATATATTAATATATATATATATATATATATATATATATATATATATATATATATATATATATACACATATACATATATATATATATATATATATATATATATATATATATATATATATATATATATATATATATATATATATATATATATATATATATATATATATATATATATGTTCTTATTAATTATCTTGTTACCTGTATGTATGGTAAACCCCTAAAATCTTTTCTTTTTATTATAATATTTGGACACTTTTTGTATTTTTTTCCATTTTTTATTTATTATATATTCTTTTTTTTCTTCTGCTAAACACTTATCACAAAATTATTGTTACAACCATCCTAAAATATTTCACTCGTGTACTTATTAAGAATATTTAGAATCTCTTACATACTTAAATTTAATTAAAGAAATTAATCTTTATTAGATTTTAATTTATTTATTTAGTTTTTATTTGATTAAGATTTTTTTAAATAAAACAGCTGAAACATTTGTTTCAAATAATCCCATTTAAATAACAGAAAAAAAATTTAAAAAAGTATGTTACACTCAAGAGAGTAAAAAATAAGGAGAATTCAGTGCAAAAAATCTATAAGTGTGAAAATTACACCAAGTTAGCGTTAAAATTTCTTTTAGCTATAAAATTGCGTCAATTTTGTGTCAAAATAACACTTAGCAAAAATTCAGCTTTGGTTAAGATAATGATGTCATAATTTTTTTAATAAACGTTTAACGCAATAAACGCTTAGATGAAAGAGATTTTTTTATCTACATATTTTTTGCAAATATGTCACTAAAAAACGTTACTATAAATAATTGCTAATACGTCACTTTGTAAAACAGTGCAAGAGGTGTATTACTATGTATACAAGTATTACTTAGGGTAGGAGCCAAACTTTAAAAACTTTTAATTTCCGAGTCCTATCAGCCTAAAATATTGACCATTTTAAAAAAACCACATTAATTTTTAAAATTATTTAAAGCCAATCTTATGCAAAAATGTGCTCTAAAACACATATTTTTTTAAGACTCCAAGGGAGAATCTAGATTAAAAATTAGAAAAAGCGATTTTTCAGTATGCTTTTAAGGTCTTTATCTTTAAGTTTAAATTTTTAAGAATTGCAGTTCATCATATTAGGTTTGAAAAATGACCACAAAAAACGGCTAAAAACAATGACTTTAAATGAAGTTTGCAATTAAGTGTCGCTGTATGAATTTTTTTTTCAACTTTTTTAAATAGTTTCAAAATAGAGTTTCAAACAGCATACTTCATTTATTTTTAAGCAAAAAATAAATTGTTTTAAAATAATACCTTAACACTCAACTTACCCTAATTGCTAAAAATCTTTAGTACCATAATCAAATGTTTTGTTTCAATATATTAAATTGAATTAGTTTTGTCAATTATTTAGATAATTTTTTACTTAAATGTACTTAAATTATTAAGCTTAGCTAAGTGTCCTGTGCGTATATATAACGGATAACAGTATAAATAAGTGTACTTAAGTTATACTGTTATCCGTTATATATATATATATATATATATATATATATATATATATATATATATATATATATATATATATATATATATATATATATATATATATATATATACATATATATATATATATATATATATATATATATATATTTATATATATATATAATAATAATAATATATATATATATATATATATATATATATATATATATATATATATATAATATATAATATATTATATATATATAAATATATATATACATATATTTATATAATATATAATATAATATATATATATATATATATAAATATATATATATATATATTTATATATATATATATATATAAATATATATATATATATATATATATATATATATATACATATATATATATATATATATATATATATATATATATATATATATATATATATATATATATATATATATACATATTTATATATATATATATATATATATATATATATATATATATATATATATATATATATGTATATATATATATATATATATATATATATATATATATATATATATATATATATATGTATATGTATATATATATATATATATATATATATATATATATATACAGTGCCGGACAGAGCAGTTTGGGGCCCTAGGCAGACATAAATGTGGAGGCCCCTCCCCCCACTTATAATTATTTTTCTTCAATTTTTAAGTAATTTTTATTATTAATATTTATACAGGAAATCATGAAAAAATTGATGTAAGTACTGTATATTTCACTACAATCCCTTTTAAACACAATAATGAACTTTTAATTTTAATTTCTTCAATTTCAACTTTTTGGGGGCCCCTTAAACGTTGGGGGCCCTAGGCGGCTGCCTTATTTGCCTTATAGTACGGTCCGGCACTGTATATATATATATATATATATATATATATATATATATATATATATATATATATATATATATATATATATATATATGCATACCAAAATTTAGTTTATGTGTTGACATAACAGCAACCTTTTGCAAACTTTAAGTTTATATCAAGTTTAAATAAATACAACTGTAAACAAACACTTATAAATTGCATTAATAATGTATTTAATTTACAGAACATTGCGTAGCATGTCAAGGACCAAAAATATGAAACTTCTACTAAAATAATTTTTTTTAATATATATTATTCACCTCCCGAAGGCTGAGAGGGACGCTACAGTATACGAGGGCGTTTATTTTTTTTTCTTGTGGTTACAACTCTCTCTCAATTTTTTTCCTCCGAAACACGAAACTTGGCGAACAAGGCCACTGCAGGGAGTAACAAGTTGAAACAATTACTCTTTGTATGGTATGTATGTTTAGTGTATCAAATGTAGAGTTAAATCCAGTGGGCACGAAACGTTAATAAGACGACTTTTAAGTGTCTTTTGATCGTTTTGAACGTCTTTTAAACGTTTTGGACGTCTTTTAAACGTTCAAAAAACGTCTTTTTTAGGTCCCGTGCCCACTGGGAATGGTACCAAAATTATTATTTGTTATTGTTTACAAAGAAATATGTTCTTCGATTGCATCAAGAGGTACAAATTCAGAAATTTTAATAAATTTATGTTATTAAATGGAATTTTTCATTAATAAATATACTCTAACTTACGTTCGGAGTTTTCAAAATAAACTACTGTGAATTTGAGTATATAATCATAGTTTATTCAAAATGTGTTACAAATTATTGTCAAAATATAATTCAAAACAGTTAATTAATTATCAGCTACTTCAATACTAGTTGAAAATTTGCGATTTTGATCTTTTTTGATACTGTTATATATCTATATATATATATATATATATATATATATATATATATATATATATATATATATATATATATATATATATATATATATATATATATATATATATATATATATATCTATATATATATATATATATATATATATATATATATATATATATATATATATATATATATATATATATATATATATATATATATATATATATATATATATATATATACAGTAATTGTATTTCAGTTGTAGTTTTTTATGTTGGATTGTACTGTTACGCAGTTGTAATTGTAAATCATGTATAATATCTCGCTTTTTTTTCTGCTTTGATTGATTTTACAAAACATAAATAAATCAGTAATTACTTCATCGATCATCAGCTAGAATGAGAAAGGTAACCGCTGAAGTAGGAAACATGCTTTCGTATTTAAAGAGATACTCCGGAGAAAGAACAAAATCTCTACGGATTAAATAAAATGAATGTAAAGTCAAAAAGCAAAAAATAGAAAAAAAGAAAAATAAACAAAGTTATTCAAGTCTAAGAAACAAAAATCAACAAAAAACTAAACGAAACAGACAAACTTAATTTTTTTTTTTAGTGACATTAAAAGTTAATGAAAGTGATAAAAGTTTTCTCGAATGTAATGAGCTTGATACTGGCAATAACATTATCATGAGTGTATTTTACAGTTACATCAAAATATTTATTTAATTGTCAACTTTATATGATGATTTCATATAACTAAAAGTTTTCCAAAAAAAATCCATATAATCCAAATATATATTTTAGTACGATCTAAGTGTTAAGTTTGTAAAAACTGAAAATATTTTTAAAAATAAATTTGCTAAAAGTTATTTATCTGAGGTCATCGCCACTAAAATCACAGTTAACACTGTCACTATTTGAACTTTTTTACTTATTTTATTAGTTTATCTGATCGTAATTGTCTTTAATCATAATCGTATGAAAACTTCATAAAGAAATGCTATTTCAATACGCTATTAAACTTTTATAAATTTATATAAAAAATTCGATAACGTCATCCATATCTTCTTTGAGTCCATGTCTAATTAACATTTTCTTTTATAATAGTTTATTTTTATAAAATTTATGTTTGTATAACAATTTGTAGAATTTAAATGTAAAACTTTAAATCCAGCAAATTTTATTATAAAATTATTTTTTTACAAAGCCTACCATAAATAGTTGAGAGATTTAATATATAAAAATATATATATAAGAAATGTTTTGTGTAATAATGGTTTCACCACATGGGAATAAATGTACTTATTTTAATTTTCTATGAATTAACGATACAAAATAATTTATATAACTTTACAATTAAAAAAAAATTATTTATAGATTAATTTACCTGAACAAAATTAATAATTAAAAAAAAAAATTAAAAAAAAATTGATTGACCGCTTTGCGGATAAATACAAAACTTTTTATTTTAAGTAAAATTATTAAGGCTGCGCCAAAGAATTCTTTTGAACTAATATAAAAGCCCTTTTCATCTGCATTTGTTTTTCTATTTGTGTTACAAATATAAAATTCAGTTTTATTTCAGTAACTAAAAAAAGACTTCTAGTTTTTATTTCTTTAATTTATTTTTATTTTTTCTTTAGCAAAAACATCTGTTAGTTTTTGGACGTGTTTTTGGTAAACGTTATTCGTACTTTTCACGTAATTGCTGATTTTTCCATGGGCTCGGTTTTACATTATTTAAGTAATTTGTTGCTTTGAAATAACTTGATGAATTTAGAGTTTATACATTGAATAAAATTACATCGTATTTTTTAATTTCTCAAAAAGTCATATTTCGATGTTAAATTAAAACTTAGTTAAATTTTACATTACATTTTATTTTGAAACTCCTGAAAAGTCTTATATTTTAGAAGAAAAACCTGGTCAAAAACAGCTGCTCTTGACAAAAGTATTAACATAACATAAAATACCAATAAATCTTTTTACTGGTATATGCGTGACAATATCTAAAATCATAGAGGTGTGATCTACAAAAATATCGACCTACTAAGTTGTTCTACAAAAAGAACATCGACTAAAAAGTGGAAGTAATTTTTAGATAACCTACTGAGGCCTAAAGTGCAGCCGGCGCAGTAGTTAGAGCCCCTGCTTTATAAGCAGGAGATCCAGGTTCGAAAGGAGCTCTGGACATATTTTCGCGTCATGGTAAGGAAGGATGCTGGTTAAATGCACTTCCACGGTGCTCTATGACAAGTCCGTTAAGTCTTCTTTGGGCAACTAAAAATAATAACATATATATATATATATATATATACATATATATATATATATATATATATATATATATATATATATATATATATATATATATATATATATATATATATATATATATATATATATATATATATATATATATATATATATATATATATATATATACATATATATATATATATATATATATATATATATATATATATATATATATATATATATATATATATATATATATATATATATGTATATATATTGTTTTCAACTGAATATAGTCTTTTTATTTTTAACCTATTTATCAATTTTTCGTTTTCGACCGATTTATTTTTCGACCTATTTTATAGAAATACTATTTCAACCGATTCGAGATAAATTAATTTTCAACCGATTAGCTGGTCTGTGTTTTTTTTTTCTTGAACCAGTAAGTTTTCCAATCAATAAATTATTCAAGCATTTATCAAACCTTGTACCTTCTGATTCTGATGACAGAGCTTCAACCACTGCGCCAAGACTGATTTGAAAGGCTGCAAATTGGGTTTGTATTCAAATCAACAACAAAATATACAAAATACGTACCGGAAAGGCGTAGTTATAAAATTGAAAACACAGTAGGTTGAATATTCAGTAGGTAGAAAATTCAATAACTCAAAAATACAGTAGGACACTTAGTAGGTTGGAAAGTTAGTAGTAAATGTTTTAATTAGGTGTAAATTTAAAAGTCAAAAATTGTCGGTTGAAAATTAAATATATCATAATCTACAATTTACGAAATTTGGTTGAGTTATAGGCCACCATTAAAGATATTAAAAAAATATTTTACTTATCTTTGACCATTAACTTCTAACTATTTTAGATTTTAGCATATAAAACGTACCAGAATTGACACTCACCAACACCTGGATTAAAAAGCAAGTAGGCTGGGAACGATATTTTTTTAATGTCATTAAGGTTTATTTATTTTAATGATTTTTAAAGTTACAGACATGTTTTTACAATTAGTATTTATGAGTCATTTTTTGTAAGAATCAGGCAGTCAATGGAAGTGATCTCCTCCAAATTGCTTGAATTTTTTATATATTGATCAGAATATAGAGAAAACCTGTTAGGGAAAAAAAAAATTTTCAAAAATGTTTCGTTCACTCGGAATCTGGGCTTAAATTTTTGAGATTTTTTTAAAAACTTTTAGAAATTTAGTTTTTGCCACCTTTAAACCCATTTTTTTGGCAAGGCAAAAAGTTGCACATAACTTTTGTAGTTAATATCAGACGTAACCCAAAAGCTCTCTCCAAAAAATATAAAAAAGTTGCGTGACACTGTGCGGTTGGCTAATTATCATAGTTCAAAAGTACAAAATCAATCACTTTTGTCAATTTTTAATCGGAGTTAATTCTAGCGGCGAAGTGTTGCACACAATTTGTTTTTAGGATTTGAAATTATCAAAGGTATTGAGTCTAAAAATGCAAAGAAAGTTATGTGATACCTAAGGCCTATTAATATATTAAGGCTTGAAATTGGAAAAAATGTTTTAGTATACTTACAAAATGAACCATTACGGCAGAGGCGCTTAGTTTTGTAAAAATGTAAACATATCCAACTGTCAATACAAAAAGGTCCTAACATATATATATACAATATATAAAAATACAATTTATATATATATATATATATATATATATATATATATATATATATATATATATATATATATATATATATATATATATATATATATATATATATATATATATATGTATATATATATCCACACACAAACACACACACACGCACGCACGCACGCACGCACGCACATATATTTATATATATGTATATATATGTATATATATGTATATATATATATATATATATATATATATATATATATATATATATATATATATATTATATATATATATATATATATATATATACAAATTTAAAAAGTAAAAACATATATATATATATTTGTTTTTACTTTTTAAATTTGTTAATAATCACACTAATTCAATAACATTTTTTTTACATTTGCTCTCTGACTACTAATAATACAAAAATTTAATTCTGTATCTCGATGATATCCTCGACTATCGATACGATATCCTGTAAATTGTATTTTTATATATTGTATATATATATATATATATATATATATATATATATATATATATATATATATATATATATATATATATATATATATATATATACAAACAATTACACGCATAAATCTTTTAAAAAATATTTATGTTTTTATTTATATCAATAAATTGTATATTTTATATAAATTGTATATTTTTATATTTATCATTGTATATTACTTTTTTATTAAAAATCGATTGTGGAAATATTGCAAGTGCAGAGTTCAACATAGAATTTAGTTTTATTTGCCATTTCAATATATATTATAGCGACGTTTAATTATGTTTGATAATATTTTGCAGTATTTTTTCCAGCGCGTTTAAGCGTTGATTCAGCGTTATATCAACCTTTACTCGACGTCTTTGAGTCACGTTAAATCGACGTTTTACTGCCAACGTTACATATCCTAGCAAAATCGACTGCTTTAACAACGTAACGTTTTTCAAGTAAACAAAGAACGCTTTTCAAGTAACGTTTTTTCAACGCAAAGTTACAACGCTTATGCAACGTTTTTTAAGTAACGCTTTTTCAACGTTTAGTTGCGACATTTTTGTAACGTCTTTTAGTAACGTTTTTTCAACGTTACGCTACAATGTTTAATCAACGTCTTTTTAACAACGTTACAAATCTTTGCAAAATCAATTACTTTGTCAACGTTTCCGCAACATCTTTTGCGACCGGTTTTCAACGTTGATTCAACCCCAGTGGGCATTTCGACGTCGAACGAACGTCGAGCGACGTCGGATCTCGACGTCGGATCGACGTTGGGTTTATGTTGGAAATGGAAATGTTATTTGACGTCGGATAAACTGACATCGCGCGACGTCGGCATTCCGATGTAAATCCAACGTGTTTTTTGAAAACTAAAAAACGTTGTCTTTGGCAGGAATCGAACCCCGGTCTTTCAGTTACTAAATCCTACGCGAATACCACTACACCACAGGGCCATATTAATTAATGTGTTTATTTAGTAATCTATACTTGTAGCTATTTGGGAATTATTACTTTGATAAGAAATAATTTTGTTTAAATATTATATAAATATTAAAACGAATAGTTATATATTATAAAAAATGTATACTCGAAAATGTTAATAGTTAAAAAACTATGCTAGTGCATCATACAAAACCTCATGATGTTTTATCAACCATTATTCAAACTTTTTTCCATTAATAAAAAAACACGCTTAGTTCACATAATTATTGAAGAGCGCAATTGCACACATATTGTTGGGTTTGGATTAAATTTTCATCAGCGATGTCTTACGACGTTGTTCCGACGTCGTTTTAAGGACGTTGGATTGACGTCGGAAGACGTCAAAAGACATCGGAGTACGTTAATATTATGACGTTGCCCGACGTCATTTTATCGACGTTGGATCGATGTCAGTACTGCGACGTTTTTTGGACGTCTTTTATAAGATGTCGGAACAACGTCAAAATACATCGAAACGACGTCAGGGGATGTTGAGATAAAGACATCGCCCGACGTCATTTTACTGACATCGGAACAACGTCGGAATAGGTCTTTTGACATCGCTGATGAAAATCGTACGTAAATCCGACGTCGGATTGACGTCGGGTGCCCACTGGGACGCTGTCATGTTTGCTGGGAAGTATTAAATTGTAAAAAAATTGTCGGCATAATTTTCTGTTGTGAGATGTTATCTGATGGCACAGGCACAACTTATTTGCATTTACAAAACATAATAAAGTAATACTTTTGTAAATATTTTTTAAACCATTTGCTTCTTTTCGCTCAAAAGCTAGATAAGTTTAATTTGACAAATTTGTAGTAATCAAATATACAGGTAGAATTCATCATTTTTTTTTAATAATTTTTTTTCATTCTTTTTTCAAGTATATTTTTCTTTAGGTACAACTACATTTTATTTTATCGTAAAAAATTAATATTTTGTTACATCGTTAATGTCGTTATTATTGTTTTGTATCAATATTTTTGAAATACATTATTAGTATAATTGTTTCATTAAATTAATGATGTAATAAAACTTTGCTAAGTTGGGTAAGTTTTTTCCATTATGCTGTCTTTTAACTTAGAGATAGAAAGATGCTTTGGAGCAATGGAGGTTTACCTGTTGGTTTTTCCATACCATCTTATGTTAGAGGCATTTCAAAATAACAATTTCACTATTTTTTGCACTATTCTAGCGATTTTTTTTAGCCATTTTAAATTTTCTATTGAAAAAATGATGGTCTTGTATCTAGAGTTGACAAAACAGACGCTCAGTGGCATGTTTTACAAAATGGTTGAATTAAATTACAAAGGTATCACTTTGCAGCCAACTTGATGGATGAAGTAATCAAATAAATCGGAATAAATTTAACATGTCTAAACCGCGAAAAAAAACTTTTTTAACAATTTTAATTAATTTGTTTATAAGCTATCTAACTCTGACAATTTTATATTTATTGTTATATAGCGTGTAATATATTTATTTATTTTTATTTTTTTTATTTTAGGTGTTCCAAGAAGTATTTGAAAGGTTAAAATAAAAGCAAAACTTTAGGGAGAGTGTTTATGAAAGAGCCAGTTTTAAAAAGGTAAGAAAAAAACTCAACTTTTATTAATTTAAAGAAAAAAAAAAAATTAATTTAAATAGTTACTTTATAGGGTAATACTATAAAATTACAATGAATTGGATAGCAATGCTGATAATCTGTCAAACACCTATTTTTAAAATATTTAAAAAAAAAAGCTGAGCACAATAAAGTTCTTTAAAAAAGTCACGTCAAAAAATTTAAACGATATATGAAAAATTTTTTAAAAATTTACTATTATGATTTTATTATAACTTATTATATTTCAGCATATTATGACTTACTCGAGACAAATAAACTTAATTTAAAACTTTCAAAGAATATTCTTAGGAAACTCACTGACATAACCAATTAAAAGCGAGCCCTTTGCAAAAAAGTTATTAGAATACAATAGAATACCATTCAATCAAACCGTAAAAGCTGATGACTTAAACTTATTTTTTTATTTGTTCGTTGTTTATATCACAAATCTATGTACCACAAATCTGGAACAAAATAGTTGTATCGTGACTAAAAAATAAAAGTTGTTTTCAAGTAACTTTGTTTTTAATTACTTTGAAGATACCTTTGAGGAATTCAAACTTAAAATGTTAAGTCTAAATAGAGCAGCCGTGGCGCAGTGGTTAGAATTCTGGCTCAGAACCCAGAGGTCCGAGGTTCGACGCTAGCTCTAGCCAATTAAGCGACATTGGTAAGGAAGGAGGCGTGAACCTCTAGTTAAATGCTCTCCCGCGGTACTCCGTAATAAGACCGTAAGGACTTCTGATAGCGCCTAAATAATCTAAATAAAAAAATAATAATAATAAACAATTGGTCACGATGGTGTTGCACTTTTGTTTTCAACTCTAATGAAGTTACTTTATTATTATCTCATCAATGTGGATTCTAGATCTTATTATCAACAATATCAATGTCAATTCAAAAAAATTAAACTTCTATATGCAAAAAATCTTTTATGGTTATGAGCATAATAAGTTTTTAAAGATGTGGTTCACAAGAACTTGTTATGCATAAGACAAAATCAAACTACATTGGTGTATCACTCTTAATAGAAATAATAAAATTGGAATAAAACAATAAAGATTGAAAATCTAATCTAGGTTCAGCAATTTGCACATTGATATATATTTTGGAAAATCCTCTTATCCCAGTAGCTATAATTATAATATTTAAAAACAGTTTAAACCAAAAAAAAAATTAACTGAACTATTGATTCAGTCAATAGTTATATAGATAAATAGATTATATATTTTATAGATTTATCGAATGTCTTCAATAAAATTGATCATAAAATCTTTTTTAAAAATTTAATATTTTTAAATAAAAAAAAATTTCTTTATTAATTAAAAACTACTATATTTACAGTAATACAACTGTCCCATACAAAATGTTAGAGTTGTATGTGGATTACATACAAGTTATTAGAAATAACTTGTGGGTCCCATATATTTCTATAATAAAATGACTTCTTTTCTCAATTATATTAAAAAATCTCCCTAAATATTCAAATTTAATAACCGTCAGCTGTTAATTTTCCGACCTTTTTATGTTTTATAACAGCATTACAACATCATTTCAAAACATGAACATCAAGTTAAAGAAATTTGTGTCTGGTTTAAAATGAATAGGCTGTCTCTAAATATTATAAAAGGTACAGTTTAATCTAGCTTCTCAAAAGTTACTACACCAAGACGTGCCAATACTTTTTAACTTACAAAACTCAAATAAAAAGCGAAATAAATACTAACTTTCTAGGTATTTATGTTGATGAAAAACGTTGCTGGAAATTCATTCTTTTGTAACAAACCTTATTCTTAACAAAACATTCTTTTGCAACAAAGTTTCTAAAAGTGTATAAAAATAAAAGTGATAAGTTTAACTTTCATCCATTGCTATATAAATTATGAAAAAAATTGCCTGGGTTAGTGTTAACAAATCTAAATAGTTTTTTTTTTGTCTTCAGCAGTGGCATGTTACTCATCTTATCAATTTCAAAGACAGGTTTGTAAGTTCAAGCCTCTTTCATTTAAAACAAAATTCTTGATATTTATAAACTTAAATAACTCATCTCCTGTTTCTTTCCATAATTTATACATCTTAAAAGATAAAAATAAATACAACTTAAAAAATAATAGCTTAATTCGTCAAATATTTTCCCAAACTCAATTTGGAAAGTCCATTTTGTGTATTATCCACAAAATGTATTCCATTTTGTAGAGCTTATCTTTAGAATAAGATTTTTTTTGAGTGGAAGTACCTCTCATTAAATTAAAAAACAAAAGAAATCATTTGAAACATATTTTTGTGTTTTTAGAAGATTAATGATACAAGAACAAAAACTATAGAAGTTAAATAAAAAAACAAATTTATGCTCAAAAACTTTTATGGTTAAATGTAGTAGTATCAAATTAAACTTCTTCTCATTAAGTTTATTTATATAGGGACCATGATATATGGGGTTACTTCTGATCTTTCTTGGAAACCATATTATTATTATTATTATTATTTTATTAATCACCCTCTGTAAAATAAATTTACTTGGTAAAAACACAAACTAAAAAAAAGAGATAAAAAAAGTATTATTTAGGAATGTTTTCTTCAAGTGTCTTTTTAAAAATTGCTTGCTGTTCTTTTACATTCCAAGATTGAACCACGTGTACCAAATTATGAAGAGAAGCTTCAGGAATTACATCCTCCAAGGCTTTAGGTTTTACTTTTTTTTTAACCAGCATTAAGGTTTTCATATTCAGTTTATGATTATCACATAATTCTTTTATATCATCTAAAAAAGAAAATTTAGCTGAACAGTAGTTAAGTTGGAAGTTAATGATTTCATAGATTACTTTATTGTTTAAAAAGCGGATAAATAGATTTATTTTGTTTTGGTGTATATAATTTGACATCTCCTTAATTTTAAATAGAGAGTGTATATAGTTTTTACTATACTTGGAGACATTAAAAATTGATTTAACTGCGTTTCTTCCAAATGTGTCGAGTCTTTTCATTGTTGCATCTTTATTTTCACAGAGCTCTAGACCGTAGATTAACGTCGGAACTGCTAATGATTTTTATAATTGGATATTAGAACTTGGATGTGCAAACCGGCTTCCAGATTGAATAAGAGTTTGCACTGTTGCCCGGAAATTTGATACCCTACTATCAATATTCATTCTATTTAGCAGAGCAAAAATTGATTTTTTTGTATCCTAAGTAAAGCCGAGAAGTTTCTCACGAAGCATAATTTGATGGTTGTCTAGAGATATTGTGCAGTTCATTATTTGTCTTTTTCCAGAGAGCAAAAGTTCCGATTTGAAAGCATTAAGTTTTATCCTTTTTAAATTGTTGTATATGTTACACGTTGAAATAAGTTTTTTTAGGCCCGAAAGAGTAGAGCTGAAAAGAATGATGTCGTCAGCATAAGCTACAACACAAGTCAAGTTTCTATATATAGTAGTACCAACAATTTCATCATTTTTTATAGTTTCGAGTAGCTTCTAAGTGTATATGTTATATAGGTAGGGTGAGAAAATCGATCCTTGTCTCACTCCTTGCTTAAGATTAAATGAGACTGATTTGCAACCTAGGTATGAGACAGTTGCACTGCCGCTATGTTATAAAGAAGATATAGTGTTAACTATTTGGAGAGGTAGATTTTTATCAAAATAAAGTTTATTAAAAAGAACATCCCAGTTGCAGCTGTCAAAAGCCTTTTCAGCATCTAGTGAACATAAATAAACAGACGAATTGTTGCAATTATAATGTTTAATTGTTTCGCTTACAACAAATTCACCGTGGAGGGTTGAGCTCTTATTATTAAAACCTAATTGAAGTTGATGAGTTTCTTTTATCTCCGGGCATATGAGTAAGATAAGGTATTCTAAGAGTTTAGTAAATATTGGAATAATGCTGATACCGCGGTAATTGTTTGGATCGGTAAGTGATTTTTTATGGAATTTAACGAAGGTATGATAGTTGATGTTGACATTGATGTAGGGGTCCATCCGTGATTAATTGAAAAGTAAAATAGCTTTCTTAACCATTGTGTTAGTGCTTCACATTGGGCATGTTATAAATGTTCTGCAGAGATATTGTAATGATCCTTGCACTTATTTGATTTTAGACATAAAATAGCTGTTTTAATATTTTCATCAGTAATTAAAATCTCATCAGGATTTTTGCAAGGTGGAATTCAAAGATTACTAACTCGATCAGTTATTCTCTCAGTGTTTAACCGTTTTTCAAAAATAGTAGTAAACTCTGCGGTGATGGATTCTTTATCTTTTTTATTATTTATAGTAAAAGGTTTTGAAATTGAATCCTTTTTCATACTTCTAAAAGTATTCTCGAAGTTTTTTGGGTTAGATTTTTCAAGTTTTTCATTTTTTATGTATTTTTGATATAGCCTATTGTTTTGGGCTGCTTTGACGGCTTTGCAGAAATTCTTCCGAGCAAATAGGTAGCAATTAAAGATAAAAGAAGTTGCACTTTTAGTTATATTTGTATAAGTTTGGGTAAGTTCTCAAAATTACCACTAGGGTTAAAATTAATGAAACTCGAATTTAAGAAAACATTATATAAGTTTATAATGTCGTAATTATTCCAGACATAACTTGGAATGCTATAGTTCTTTAAAAGTATTGATAGTCCTGTTAAATTTTTTACATTTTCTTAATGATGTTGACCTTCAATTCCAAATGAAATCGATATTGGTAAATGATCGCTAACATTTTGAAATAAAGGAGAAATAACAATGCATTTATAAAAGAGAAAAGATGTATACTTTGATATAGCTATATGATCAATGTAAGAAAAGTTTGGCAATGTGAGATGTCGATATGTGATTGCCGGACCAGAACCTTTAGTTACGTCGACTAATTCTAATTCATTAATATATCAAATCTATTGCAAAGTTAGTATCTGCTAAGGTTGCATCATTGTACTGAGGTAACATAAGAGTTATGACGTTTTCATATGGTAAAACAGTTACTACTATAATTATGTTTTGTTAAAAAAAAGTTATATAATTTGATATTATTAGGCCTGGGAGGGGTTCAATTCTGTGTTTTTTTTTTTTTTTTTTTTAATTTGTTAACTGTTATTATTCGTTGAAGCTTATAAATGAAATGATACTGAGGCTTATTAATGACATGATATCGAGGCTTATTAATGAAATTATTAACGAAACGAAAAACGATACATTATCTATATATGTGATTACTAATGTGATTACCAATGAAATGTGATTACCAATGACTGTTGGATGCATTATTTAGGTTATAGTTATTTGTCTATCTTTCAAGTAAAAATTTGCTTTTTCTCTAAGTTTTATACATTTTTTTTAATGGTGCTCATAAGTGGTACCCACAGTGCCGGATCAAAGGGGGCTATAGCCCCGGGCCCCGCAAATTTAGGGGCCCCAAAAATTTTAGAGTATTTTTTTTTTTTTTAAGTCATTTTTAGGCTCTGGCCTATAAAAAGGCCTCCAAAAATAAAAATAGCCCCGGGCCCCAAGATCCGCTATTGGGTACCCAGGAACCCTATAGAAGGGGTATCTTGATATGAATTTGTAGTTTTACTTTAAATAGTCTTACATGTTTAATCTGTTAAATTTAGGTAATTTTGGGTAAATTTGGGACATAAGTTTAATCTACAAATTGCACCAATCGTTTTGAAAAAAAAACGTATTAAAAAAGATTTACGAAGCTAAAACTAAAAGCGTGGTATCTCAATTTTAAGAGTACAACTTTATTACAGGGCAAAACTATGATTCTATTGCAGAAGAAATAAAAAAATTATAACCAATATTAACTCGTAACTACCTACCGTGTTTGGTAGACACTATGATATTTATAATAGTTATTCTTTAGACGTCTATTACTCAAATAGGCGTCTATTTTATTACAATAAAACACTAAGTTATTTTATTGTAATAAAATAACTTAGTGTTTGCACTTTATTTGTTTTAAATGAATTAGTGAATGAATTAGTGAATGGGTAGTAGATATTGAATAAAGTTTTTGGAATTCTTTAGCATCTTGCAACAAGAAGTTTGCGCAGAGAGTGTTTGAGTCGTTTATGGTTCAAATTATTTTTTATAATACCTTTCATATCATTTTTCACCGGTAGTAATAGGGCAACTTGGTTATCAAGAAAAAATGTCAAAAATTCGTACCCTTAATATACATATATATATATGTGTGTACATTTGATTATATGAATATGTTTGCGATTTAATGTATATATGCGTAATAGCCTTTAAAGTTAAAGTGCTAATTTGAAGTTAAGAGACACGCAGTTCAATACATGTTTTGGCCACAATATTGTGAGAAAGGTAGTGAGAAAGAAAGAGGTAGTAAGAAAAAAAGAAAAAAGTTGTATGAAAGAAAGAGAAAGGTAGCAAGAAAGAATACGAAACATTTTATGAGAGAAAGAGAAAGGCAGTAAGAAACTTTCTCAATAAATGATTGTTTAAAGTAGTTTTTTAAACAGCTAATTATTTTTCTTGAAGTACCTTAAATATCTCAACAACAAAACCTTAAATATCACATCAACAAAAAATAATCAAGCTGTTTTTCTAATTTCGTTTAATTGTACTAATGGTTATATAGAAATGAGAATTTACTTCGTATTTTTCAATTTAACTTTACACTGCTTTCTTTTATTTTGCTTTACTTACTCTTTTCATTGGAGTGCTCGATTAGTTTTTTATTCGCCTATGATTTTTAATGTACCTCCATTTAAATTTTTTGTTAATAGTACTTTCTAAATACTATGTACAAAATAAAACTGCGGTTGGGTTGGTTGTTGCTTGTTTTTCTTCGTAAAATTAGGACAATAATTTTTAAGTTAGGCCTTTAATTGAGACAAATAGTAAAGTATTCAGTAATTTAGACTTCTTGCCTATTTGCAATTAACAAAGTTATTTGCAAATAATTAAATAACTTTACCTATTTGCAAGGTATAACTGAGTTGATTTTCAATGCTACTAATCTTAGCTGAAGCATCAAGACTACTTTGTTTTACAAACAGAAGAACTATTACTGGATTATTTAGAATGCCACTGTTTTTCATTTAAAATTGTAATTTGGATTTGGAGTAAATTGATGCTATCATGTGCATTTGAATCAAACCATAATTTTTTAAAAGTAATTCAAAATTTAACTTGGTTTAAATTTTTTTGTGCTTTAAAAGTTTGTTTAAGCATTCTTACTTGTGATTTTGAATGTTTGTTTTAGCATTCTTACTGGTGATTATGAAAGTTTGTTTTATTATTCTTACCGGTCATTCTGGGAGTTAAAAACCAACAAAACCAATCATCGGTTTAATATAATTGTTAAATCACTGTTCATACTGTTAAATAAAGTAAAAAAAAAGTTGCAAAGAACCATTTACATTAATAAAATTAAAAAAAAATGGAATATTTATCATTCCCTGTTAAACATAAAGAATAAAAGACTGTATATTGAACAAATTCCTTTAAATACATAAAAAAATCTAGTTTTAATAAAATAATGTTTATTTTAAATTTCAAATTTGTCTTTTGATTTTAAAATTTCTTTTTCTTTCGTGAAAAATAAGAGACTTTACTGATTTCATCATATAGAAATGGTTATTTTGAAAGCTGTTCCATATCTTAGGCCTTTAATATGCTATGCTGAGTTCTATTTAGTTAGTTAGTGTATGACTATATATGTGAGCCTCTTATTCATTTGTTTACTTTCTTGATTTGTCTCTTAATGAAAAATAGATTAAAAATATTGCTTTTATATGTTCAATATGAGTTACCTTCATTTAAAAAGTAACTAAAAGTAACCGCTATTGTAGATCTAAATAAAACTACAAACAAAATAAGCAATTATTCCAAAAGAATTTACTTTATTTTTGAAGATGTCAACATTGACATTGTTCGGAACAGCACGTACTCACAGAGTTCACAACTAGTCAGATAGCTTACTTTCAAATTAAAAGGTGATTCATTTCTTGCTCTGGCCGTAAAAGCAGCATTGGTGAGGAAGCAGTGGTAAACACCGTTTTTAAATGTTATTGTTTCCTTATTAATGCAGTGCTCCGCGGTAAGACCATTAGGTCCTCTCGGAGTACCTTGAGAATCAAGCACATACACTAGAATATAACAATAGTAAACTGAGCAAATAGAACCTAAAAAAAGTTGTTTTTACGCGCATAGGTTTTTAATCTCTTGTTAAGTATAATTATTATTGTACTTACCGAATTAATAAAAATGTTTTTCGAAATATTTTTATCAGTTTTCGACGAGTTATTAAAACCAGAATCATAGCAAATAAAAAAATTTAACAAATTTAACACGTTCGTCAATTTATGAATAAAGTTACGGAATCTCCAAGGAATACATTTTTATAATCATTCCTAGAAATCGTTTTAAAAAATATAAACATTGCAAGTTTTCCCACTTTTAATTTCGACATTGATATGCATATATATAAGTATAAATTAATAATAACGTTTATCAACAACAAAAATCTCTGAGTACCATTTCTAATGTTATAAAAAATGAAAATTACTTTGTTAAAAACACCATTTTTTTATCAAAAGCTTCGCAAGAAGTCATAACAATGTTTAATGTAGTAAAAAAAAAGATCAAATAATAATTTTGTTTCAGACAGAGATTGTTAAATATTTTATAATAAAACATAGTTTTATTTCTATAAAACAATCGTTGAAAAGTTTTTAAATGTTAGATACACGGAATGATTTTTTAACGCTTGCATGTTTTATAGATAAGAGATTTAACCAAAAGAATCCTTTCGTTTTAATACAACCATAGCGACTTCACACGTGCGTAAAAAAACGCGTTTGAAATTGATTACTCTCGAGGAAAAAATATTTTTGAACTTATCACTAAAAAAAGATAAAGAAAAAAAAGAAGGATATGAAAGAAACAACAATTAATATAAACGGTTATAAACAGCCAGAGATTATAACAAGGTATAGTCAGAAGTCAGAGAGGATAAATAGGTATGAATAGGTATTGTCAAAAGTTTTTAAAGGTTTAAGAAAAGAGTGCTTTGATAAAAAAGAAATGATTTTTAAAGCGAAACTTAAATTATTACAAAAGCTTTTGTTCATCTTTTATTTGAAATTTTATCGTTTTAATCTCTCTATTTTTTAATAAAAAAATGTTCTTTAACATAAAAATC
Organism: Hydra vulgaris; assembly: GCF_022113875.1. NCBI lineage: Eukaryota > Metazoa > Cnidaria > Hydrozoa > Anthoathecata > Hydridae > Hydra > Hydra vulgaris. The sequence continues at coordinate 73,189,298 of NC_061157.1, forward strand.
CTTTATTCAATGAATTTGAATTTAGAAACATTTTTTTAATTCTCTGTCGTTTTTAAAACATTTTTAAACTTAAAAGTTGAAGCAGTATAACAAAAGTACCGAGTAAATTTTGTGATTTGTACAACAAAATATTTTATGATATATAATAAGAATAAAAGAATTAATAAGTTAATAAATATTAATTATTTATATAAAGAAAGAAAATAAAAAATTTAAATTTAAATGATGCATTCATAGTACCGTAGTTGTCTGAAAACATGTCTTAAAAAATTTATGAACTGTTTTGGTTCAACTTCTATTATAATATTTAAAAAAAAACAAGTCATGTTCGTACATAAACAGAAAGCCTTATTTTAAAATGGTTTTTATTCATATTAGGTTATAGTTACTCGTGGTTATAGCTATTCTATAAAAATAGTTTTTATTTTTGACTCAAAGTTATTAGAAGTAGGAATTAAAAAAAAAATTTTTTTCATTAGCATAGAGAGTATAAATACATTGATTTTTATAGCATTTACTATTTGTTTCTGGAGATGTCAAGTAACTTATACTAGCTTATTATATTAGCTTTTATCATTCATACGTATATAAATACTAGTATATATTACCGACAAACTACTTATAATTCATAAGAAAAAGATCTTTTAAAAACATTTGAAAAAGTAAATTAAATAATAAAAGAAATGAAATCGCAATTATTTAAATTAAAAAAATTTAATGGTATTAAATACTGCTTTTACAATTTAGAGTTTTTTTTTAAGGTTAAATCAGACGTTTTAAGCCCAAATATCATAAGGTTAAATCAGACGTTCTGCCCAAATATCATAAGGTTTATTCAGACGTTCTGCCCAAATATCTTAGTTTAAAATGATTAAATGATTCTTGGTTATTTGTTTGTGACGGTGTATTGGTGTTATTTATTATGAGTTAAACATAAAAATTTGTTTAAAATCCACAATTCATGTTTCACTTAAATACCTTAAAAGATTTTTTAAGTGAAAACCAAATTTTAGTCTTTGCTTTGATGGTTTTGTTTGTAAAGATTTATTAGTAAGCATTAATAGTTATATATTAGTTAAATTTTTAACAGGCATTTATAAATTTAGTAAATATTGTTTTAGTTTTAAATAAATTTCAAGGTTATGTTTTTTACCTTGTCAAGGTTATGTTTTTCACATTAAGTTTTAACTATGTTTTAGATTTTAACTATGGTGAATCATCATGTTTTATTCTTTTTTTTTTTTTTAAGTTGATTAAGGTGCCCCAAGAAATCCTTACGGTCTTATCACAGAGCACCGCGGAAGAGCATTTAATAAGAAGTTCACGCCTCCTTCCCAACCGATGTCGCAAAACTTGCCCAGAGGTGGAGTTTGAACCACAGATCTTACGTTTCTGAGGCAAGTATTCATTTAGGGATCGTCCATAAAGTACGTATGCTCGGTGGGGAAGAGGGGGTATGCAAATAGCGTATGTGAGATGGGAGGGCAGTGGGTTAATTATAAAAGAAAGGAGACGCTAAATTAAAAAAATATCATAAAATGATAGATAAATAGGTTAAAAACGTAGGTACTTTTAGGGAGGTGAAGGGTACTCGAAAACGTATTGCAAAATGCGGGGGGAGGGTAGTGGACGATAAAAAAGCGTACGTACTTTATGGAAGACCCCTTATTAAAATTAAACATCCACCTGCATAACTGTTCATTATGTAAAAATAGTTTTAAACAAATTTTTTTTTTGTTTCGGATAATTTTTAGAAGTTCCTGTGGTCCGATTTGGGATCAAATATTGTATAATTTTAAATACTTGGCGGAAACACTAAAATTTAGCTTCAAGAAATCTTTTTTTTTTTTTTTCAAAGTATTCTTTAAGAAAAAAATCAACTGTAGATAAAATGCATATTGTAAAAACTAAGAAATAAGTCATCAGTAACCTGAAGAAATTTGTAAAAAATTATTTTTATGGTTTAATGATATTAAACCATAAAAAAACAAGATCCTATAATAATATCTAGTAACATTAATAGTAACCACTGGACTCATAGAAGTGGAGGAGGATCGGGGTTGTAATCTCACGGGCAGAACAATTATTAAGTAATAATGCTATTACTCTACCGAGACAAAAAGTCCCAGAAGAAGAATTAATACTCATAATATAAAAGAGTTTTAAAAAATTGCAGCATAATAGTTTTATTTCCATCTTTCGAATATTGCAACATTTTCATCAAACTGCTTCGAATTCATTTTTTTTATGATTAAAAATTAACATTCAATATATTCACCAAGTAATTAAATTTCAGTTTGAAAAACGAAATATATAAAATCTAAATTTAATCTTTATAACTCAGGCGTCTGTTTGACAAAAGTACTCCCACCAAAACTTTGATTGGTTGTACTTCCCAAGATAAAATAATGTCAGCATGCTCTGAACTTGCTATATGTCCCCAGAACTGCATCCTTCTTACTATAAAAAAACCGTGGATCGATGGATAATATGACGACGGCATATTTCATGACAAACACATCAGGTTTGCTAAATAATCTATAACTAGAGTTTTTTTATTTTTAACAAATTTTACTTTTGCCTATATTAATTTGTTAACATGACTCTTTTCACTGTGCCTCTCATATGAGGTTACATTAAAAAGTTTTAAAGCAATTAGAAAAAAAGTTAAATAAATATTATATGTTCTTGGAAACTATTAAATGATCTAGTTGAAAAATGGAAACGTTGAAAAAAAAAAAAATAATAATAATAAAGGCAACGCAGCAGAATTAGCTAGAAACATCTTTTAAAAAAATGCTAAGAAAGTTTTTTGGATTGGTAAACCTGATATTTGTTACATTTTGAAGAAGAAACATGGAAACAACTAGATTCATACAATTCAGATAAGCAATTTTTAAATGACTAAATGAAGAAAACGTAAAATGACACTTAGTGCAAAAGATTTAATATTGTCGAAAGCTAAAAAGATAGAAGAAAGAAGATGAAGAATATTTCTTGAGCAACAAGAAGATCAACTGAAAAAAGTTTTTATCATCAGAACAAAGTGAGGTCTCTTCTTGTCAAGATTCCGACTATTCAGCAGGCGAAATTAAATCAGGTGCTAGTGCTTCAACAGTATTACTTAAAAATTTGTAAAAGAAGTTGCAATTACAGGTGTTTCTAATAATATTTCATCAAGAAATATAATGTTCTTGCTCTCTGACAAAGTAGTTACTTCTTGGGGCAGTTTTACAGTTTTTAAGTTTTCGCTTTCTGAATCTACTATCAGACTTGCAAAAAAGAAAAGCAATAAATACCATTGCAGTTAAAAATCGAGAACATATAATAAAAGCTGCAAGTCAAAGTAAGTTTCCAATAATCGCACTCTTTGATGGAAAAATCTTGCAGGATATTACTAATAGTACAAAACAATAAAGAGATCGTTTTGCTGTTCTTATAAATATCGGTGGTTATTTAAGACTTCTTGGCGTTCCGCCTATGGAAAACGGTACTGGAAAATCTCATCATGATACTTTAATAAACATTTTTGATGAATATATATGTAAGCTAATATATATATAATTAAGATATATAAGAGTATATACATATATATATATATATATATATATATATATATATATATATATATATATATATATATATATATATATATATATATATATATATAAGAGTATATGTATATAAAATTTGATAAATGTATATATATAAAAATTTGATGAAAAAATTTGATAAATATATATGAGCTAATATATAATAATATATATAAGCTAAAAACTTATATAAAGGGTCTGTGCTTTGACACAACTGCAACTAATACAGAAAAATATTCCGGCACAAACATTACGTATATTATGTATATATATATGAGCTAATGATGTACTATGAGCTAATGATGTACTAGAGGAAATTGAAGAAGAATTGAAATCAATGGAGAGACATATGTGGTATTTGGTTCAAACCTTGATGCCACTATGCTTTGCAGATAAAGAACTCGAAAATGATGAAAAGAAAAAGTTACAAAAGTTCTTTTCTCGCAACCTGTTCCTTCTCACTATGGGAAGTCTGAAAATGCAATCCTTATGTAAGATTTAGACTTCATTCAGGAGAAACCACCTAGCTTGTCACAGTTGGTTGGTAGGAACTCCTGGTTTACTTTCAGTTTGTTAAATTTGAGTAAAGACGATGATAAACCTTAGCTGAACTGTCCTTTATCTTTTTGGGGCTTTATCGACCAATTTAAAACGTTCATTGAATTTGTTTGCCGAATATATGTCATCAACAATTGCTCTAAACGAGCAATTAAGCTTGTGTCAGAGTTTGTTAACTCTGTTTACAATAACGAGGATAGGCAAGATTTAATGTTGTCAAATCAGGGAGTTCAAAAAAATACAAACTACGGAGAGTGGCAAAAAAAAAATGGTGCTGACAAAGCATAGTTTGAAGAATATTTGTTTGATTTTTCACCAAAAACACGAAGAAAAGTTTGTTGAGTTATAGTTTTACAAACTGTAAAACTTTAAGGCAGATGGTACATAAATATTCTGTAAAAATGATTAAAACAGATGGAGGAGGGGGTGTGAAAGAAACGAACAGTCCGCAACCCACCTCTAACCCTCCTATAGGGGGTCTCTATATTAGAAATTATTTTGATATTGAATTTTGGATCAAATTAATCTTTGTAAACAAGAATTTGATAAAATTTGTCACGGAATATTTGAGAGATAAAAAAATTGGTCAATAGATATACCCATAAAATTACCTAAAATTAGAACGTTTCGCCCATTTTTCCAGGGTCAAACGAATAAGTTTTTCCATGGTCAAACGAATACGTCTTTTAAAAACTTGTCAGTATAAGTATGGCACGAATTCACTTTTAAATCTTTTCTAATTTTTTTAGAATAAATAATTAAAAAAGAAAGATTGTTTTTGTTTGTGACACACGTGAGTTAAATTCGATCGCAAGTGTCATTCTATTTAAATATAGGGGAAGTGGGGGCATAACCGCCCCCGTAACGTTTGGATTATTGTTATTTGAAAATAAAAACGAAATGTGTTTTTTTAACAGTTTATTTCAATAACCACATCATTAAGCTTTAAATTGATGCATTTAAGAAAAAAATTGAACGGGTTTTGAAAATGTTATTACACAAAAATTACACTTAGTGAAAAAAACGGTTTTGCCCCTATTGTGAGGCACTACCGCACCCTCACAAAAATCGATGGGGCTACACCTTTCATGGTACATATTTTTTACAATTTTCACAGCTCAAATTATTTGATAATTTTGTTGCACGTTTGCATACTGTGCAGACATTCTTTGTATTTACATTTTGAGTTCTGCCCCAGAAGAGAGTTCTGCCCCAGAAGAGAGTTTTTAGAAAGAATTCAGTTTCATAGCTTAATTATTAGATTATGATATTATCAAAAATGGCTTTCACTTCATGAAATAATGGTGATAACACATATCTTTAACACTAAAATCAAATATTGCTTAATTCTCAAAAAGAAGGTCAGGAAAAATATGATGTAAATATAATATTTTTATCAAAATAAACATTATTATTCACAACTTTTCAGAAACTTAACAGTCACTCTTTTTGACATATGCAAAATGAAGGAAACTGTTTTACTAACGCGTGGAATGTTTTTTGCTATATAAGATAACATTTTTTGAAGAGAAATGTTAAAAAACGGTTGTGCCTCCATATGCGGTTATGCCCCCACTTCCCCTACTTAAAAACTATACTAAGTTAGTGCGTTTTAAGCTATTTTTCTTGACCTAAATTAGTATTTTTTTTAATTGTAAACTTTGCAACCAATACCAAATTAATATTTAGGCCTTTCAAAGTTCATAGAAAAAAAATTGGTGTTTTATGTCAATGTTTAAGGTCCCCCCGTTTTGGTCAAAAAAGTTGGGGTTTCGGGGCACAAATTGTAAAAGCGGGGATATTAAAAATGGGTTTCAAAATTTTTTTTTAGCGTAAAATCCTTTTTATTTAACCGGTCAACTAATCGAGGTGGTTGGAATTTAATTTTTTTCAAACTGAATCCCAACCACCTGGATTAGTTGACCGGTTGGATAAAAATGATTTTACTCTAACTATACATATATATATATATGTATATATATATATATATATATATATATATATATATATATATATATATATATATATATATATATATATATATATTATATATATATATATATATATATATATATATATATATATATATATATATATATATATATATATATATATATATATATATATATATATATATATATATATATATATATATATATATATGTATAGTTAGAGTAAAATCTAACTATACATATATATGTATAGTTAGAGTAAAATCTAACTATACATATATATATATATATATATATATATATATATATATATATATATATATATATATATATATATATGGATTAGTTGACCGGTTGGATAAAAATGATTTTACTCTAACTATACATATATATATATGTATATATATATATATATATATATATATATATATATATATTTATATATATATATATATATATATATATATATATATATATATATATATATATATATATATATATATATATATGTATAGTTAGAGTAAAATCTAACTATACATATATATGTATAGTTAGAGTAAAATCTAACTATACATATATATATATATATATATATATATATATATATATATATATATATATATATATATATATATATATATATATATATATATATATATATATATATATTTATATATATATATATATATATATATATATATATATATATATATATATATATATATAAACTCTAACTATACATATATATATATATATATATATATATATATAAACTCTAACTATACATATATATATATATATATATATATATATATATATATATATAATATATATATATATATATATATATATATATATATATATATATATATATATATATATACATATATATATTTATATATATATATATATATATATATATATATATATATATATATATATATATATATATATTTATTTAATGAAATTCTTAGGGTTTTTTTCGAACGAAATTTTGTTTGAAAAGCCTCTAAGAATTTAATTGTCACTTGGAAAAATCACATCAACTTAATTGAAAATAAAGTTTATAAGATTTTTTTATAGCTCAAAATTAAGTTCTTTTATTTGAAAGATCTTTTCATTATAATGTAGAACTGCTGATAGAGGTGGATAATAAAGGCCATTATATAGGTAAGATGAATTATGCTGTAGTCAGTGCAACTCTCTAAACAATATCCAAACAATATCCAACAATCCAGCTCTTTTAACGTCATTGTTAAAATGAAACGAAAAATTAGTTTTGATGGGGAAATGTTAATTTTTTTCAAAAATAAAGTACGTATGCTCGGAGAGATCTGCAAATGGCGTTTCTGAGATAAGGGGGAAGAGGTCAATTATAAAAGTATGGAGACACTAAATAAAAAAAAAATATCATAAAATGTTGGGTTAGTAGGTTACTTTTAGGGAGGTAAGGAGTACTCAAAAAAGCGTACGGCAAATTGCGGGGGGAAGGGGGGAGTGGCGATAAAAAAGCTTACGTACTTTATGAACGACCCCTTACTGAATTGTTATAAAACGGAACAAAAATAAAACTGAAGAGAGTCTGGTATGTTCGGAGTAAATTGAATGCTACCATTTTTCATACCATGATTCCCTTGTGAATTTATTGGTTTGTTTACCTACCAGCATAAAAACAATATGTTTTTGAAAATGCTGGAGTGATGACTACAAAGATTAGGGGTGTCCCGGATAATATTTTTTAATCGTCCGACCGGATATCGAATACCCGGATATTTGAAAGTTATCCGACCGAATATTCGTCCTGATAATGTAATTCAAATCCTTAAACATACTTTATTATGAAAAAATATTGTCGTGATAAACTTTTAAAATGGTAAGTTTGGAAGCTTTTCAATGTTAATGACATATGTGATTATACAGCAATTTGCATTCCATGTGGATAGCAGATATGTAGGGAATGTAAAAAATCTGGTCAGAAGTCATTCAACAACTCCACTGCATATTTACCCAAAAATATTAATTATAAGTTGTATGAAGAGGAAAAAAAAAATTAATTTTGAATCTTTTTTAGCTTCTCAAGAAATTCAAAATGTATTGAATTGTGATAAAGTTTTCCTTGTAAAAGCTGCTTAAGAAGTTGAATCTTTAATATATAATTTTAAAAGTGTTATAATGATACTAATAACAATATTAAATAGAAACCACTAATATTAGATTATTTAGCAGTATAACATTTCTAAAGTTTTTAAATCTTTCAATTTTTAAATGACATTAACATAAAATATCCTGTATATTAAAAACCGGATAAAGTTAATATCCGGATATCGAATAATTCTTATACCCGATCCGGATATCCGACCGGATAGCTTATCCGGGACACCCCTAACAAATATAATTAGAAAAAAGATAATTAAAGAAATTTTATCTATTGAAAAGTTATTAAGAAAATTTTTAATAATTCATCACGAAGCTTTAGTGCGCCTTTATAGTTTTATCAGAGACTTTCAAATTTGTTTTGTACCAAACTTGAAATTCTGTTCTCTCTCACAGAAGCTGGTTCCATTAACAGATGTAAAACATCAATCTAATAACAGTATCATGTTGTACCTAGATAATGTCTCAGTTAGTGCTTGTGGCGTGTATTGTCAAGGCCATGAAGGAACCCTTTGTTACAACTTTGGGTTAATAAGGGGAATTCATAAAATGCATGACTTATTGCTAAAGGTGTTATGCACTATTTATAAATGAGTCAAGTTCTTTAATAAAGATAAAACATTACTTTAAAACCTCAAAATGATAAAAATAAAAAAATATTTTTGGTACGTAAATGTTTCAATCTGTCTTTTATAAGTATTCGAGGTCTCCATTGTAATCTTTTATCCTTTAAATCTTACCTATTGCAAAGTTCATCTTTTTGAGATTAATTTGAATTCAGCTGTTTTGTCTTTAGATCTCAGTGTTGATAGCTATCATCCTTTGATTTGTAAAGACTTCAATAGTCATACATTTGGAATTTACTTATTTCTACGTATCAATTCACTTATTTGGTTGCAAAATCAGGTTAGAATCCATTCACTATTCTGTTTGTGCTCTCATTTAGCACCTCTTCACTCAATCATCTTTTTCTTCGTTCTATATTATTCTCCTATATTGTTCTATATTGTTCTTTCCACAATGGATGGCTATGCTCTAATCCACAATGGATGGCTTTACCACTGATTCTTTTGGCACTAATGCTCAATATTTTTGTCTTTCTCAATCTCTTAACCAGATTTTTGTGACATTTTCCAGACAATTCAAAACAGATACCATCACTCCTTAATTTTGTCTTATATTTGACCTTAGTTTGTTTTCAGCTTCATCTTGTATTGATGGTTCGGAATATGTGGTGATCTAACAAAATCTCTACTTTAGACTCTATCACCAAACTTCTTATTTTTACCTTATGGCTGACTGGGATTCCTATAGTGATTTTTTCCTAATTGCCCTTGTGGTAATATCTCTTGTCTCTCTGTTGATAATTGTGCATATGAAACTTTCTGTATTCAAGTAGACGTAGAAGCTTTTGTTTTTTTTTTTTTTTTTTTTAGTTAGTTTATTTTGTCGTTTTACACATTTTACAATGTTATCTTTAAATTCGAATAAATATATATATAATTACAAGCTGACAGGGGCAAGTAGAAGACATAAAGTCTTATCATCAAGCCCTTTTGTGAAATAGAGAAATATAAAATTTCTAAAATTCCAATAATATAAAAAAGAGTTAAATTAAAAATTTTGAAAAAATAAACAAACATTCAAACAAAATTAAAATAAAAATAAAAAAATTTAAAGAGTTTGAAATAAAGTAAAAAGATTGAAAAAAATTAAAAAGTTTAAAATAAATTAAAAATTAAAAAAAGTAAAAATTAGAAAGAAAAAAAAATAATAATAATAATAATAATAAAATCTCGAAATAAAAAAATAAAAATGTATACAATGCGTAAATTAAAAAGTTTGAATTTTTTTTTTACAAATCAGTACATATACGTATACATATTCAATACAAAGCGAAGTATATATTCAAAAATATTTATATATTAAAAAGATTCCAAACGTTATGTAGATTTAAATTCATTTGTTAGTATTTATTAAAAAAAGTTAAAAAAAAAAAAACAGTCAAAGAGAAAATCAAACAAGAAAGATATATATGTATATATATATATAAAAAAAAAAAAAAAAAAAAAAAGCTTTTTATCAAATTTATCAAAAAAATATTATTTTTAAAAAAATGAAAGAATGTATGTAATGTTTGAGTTTAGTAAGTGTTTTTTTATAGTTCTTTTGAATATATCAATAGATTTTATTTTTTTCATATTTTCGTCAAGAACTGACTTCCACAAGCGTGGCCCCCGACATGTAATTGAGAAGTCAGATTTTGTTCCTTTCTGTCGGTTTTAATTCAAGCCTCACCTTTCCCCATGATTTTCAACTTCTTGTGTAGCAGCTATCTCTAATCGTATTTATTTTTCTTTTATTTTTTTCAAAAGAATAAATTTCTTAAAAACAAACAACTTTTTTATGATTGCAAGAAATTTTATCTCAGAAATTTGGTTTTAGAGACTTCTAAAACCAAATTTCTGAGGTATTTACGAAAATCTTTATCAGTGTCATCAACAATCTAATGTTCCATTTCCAATTCACGTGTGTTATCTAATGACCTTTTCCAAAGACTAGATTTAACTTTTGAACCTAATGACCACCCTAATCATGTCGTTCCAGAAAATTAATTTAATCTACTATTAAACAAATAAATTACTCCTGCTTGCGTTTCTAATTTTTTTTTTCACTTAAACACATCTACAGCTCGTTGTCCAGACAATCTCTAATACCTTACCTTGATCCTAACAACTTACTCTTTGAAAATATGGCTTTTAATTATCTTGTTCTACAGCTGACCTGTTAACAGTCACAACAGAAAGGTTCTATCATACAAGAGATGGAGGGAGTGAGGCAAAGACTATTGATCTTGTCATATAAAAAAAAATGGATAAAGTTTGCATGTTGTACTTCTCCATAAACTTTCTTCAAATGGAGCATCTGGAAATTTTTTTTTATATTTTTTTCTAATCGCAGCATCAAAGTTGTCCGTGATGGACTACGTTATTCTAAATTTTCAGTAACATATGAGGTGACTTAAAGTTTCATCCTTGGTCCTGTTTTGTTTCTCATCTGTAATATATTAATATTAAATTTAACGCTTCCGTAACCCAATCATGAGTATTTGATAAGAAGCACACGGCAGTCATTACCCGAGTTAATGGCGAGAAAGAGTCGCAGCACTTTTTTTTATAAGAAAATGTGAACAAAAGAGTATGCAAATATATTATGTAAGCTTATGTGAATAATAACTTATGCAAACATTACGCAAACTTATCTTTAAATTATATAATCTTAAAAATTAAATAAGGTTTTACAGTTTTACTGCTGCTTAAAAATTGCATTGCAGCAGTTTCTGCTTAATTTCATTTTATTGCATTTCTTTGCCGTTTTATAAAGTTATATTGTTTATTGTTTTTTAAATAGAATATATATATATATATATATATATATATATATATATATATATATATATATATATATATATATATATATATATATATATATATATATATATATATATATATCTACTATAGCATATTTATATATATAATTTAACTAAACAATTTTAAAATGTGTTCTATAAAATAGAGTGCTCAGTGATTTTCTGTTACTTTATAATTGCTCTGTTCTCTATATATAGAGAGAAAGAGAGAACATATTTTTTAGAATATATATATAGAGAACATATTTTTTAGAATTATATATGTTATATATATCTGCATATATGTAAATATATATTTAAAGTTTAATATGTGTGAGTTAAGTATTTCATGTATTTTAGCCAAATACATGAAATACTTTATACATATATTTTTAGGAAAAATTCATATTTGAAAAAAAGTAAATGAATTGGAAAAAAAATCATCAGAAGTGCAATTGTATAATCCGTTTTTGGATGTTTCAACAAAAACAAACAATGTATATCCCTACAAAATCTAGCTCAAATTGCTTTTAAAAATCTAGTAAGGAAGCATATAGATAAAGGTTTTGATGTTAAAGTGTACTCCTTTCCTACTGGAATGCGTCCGAAGTATAAGATTGCAATATATAAGAAAGAGGTATTTATCTTTTTTTGTCTTTTATGTCATTTTAAATCTGTCACCTTCTTGTAAAAATAGTTGTAGTTTCTTAAATAAAAAGATAAAAAAAAGATAAAAAAAAAATTTAAAAAAAAGAGAAAAATGTTAAAAGTACGGAAATATCCTGGAAAAAAGGAAGAGTTACTATTTCAATGCTTGGCAGAATACAAGTGGTGTCTAAATTATGTCATTGTCCGATCTGTTGTTTAGCAAGAGACACTAAAAGTAACATGATAATTCTGTGAATGAAAAGTCCAGGTATCTTTAGACTAAAGCCCCTATCATCTGGGAGCAGTGCCGAATAAACTGCAAATAATCTAGAAAAAAAATTTAATAAAAACTTATTAAAAACTTAATAAAGAAAAAAAAAAAGCCCGTACCCTTTTTATTTATAGAAGATTACAATTTAACAATATGAAGTTATAAAGTATTGAACATTATATGAAGTTATAAAGTATTGAACATTATATGAAGTTATAAAGTATTGAACATTAAATGAAGTTATAAAGTATTGAACATTATATGAAGTTATAAAGTATTGAACATTAATCGTTAATTCAAAACAAAGATTTTACAGATATTTGATTTTCTATCACTTACTAAAAATTATTGAAAGAAGTCGACTATATAAAGTAGAAGTTTAGAAATGTGGAAAAGATTTGTCATGACCCCTATTATATGGGTCATGGTAAGTTCATAATTCAACATACTTGCAATTCTATTTCTACATGTTTTTTTTTTAATTTTTATACCAATTGTAATTAATTAATGCATTTTAAGCGACGCATCAGCTGGTACTCTAAATATTATTTAGAATACCCGCTACGAGTACTAATATCCGAATCGCTGAAGAATAACGATTTGCACAACGACTAATTAATCAACGCATTTCAAGCGTTAGCGCAAGCGGATGGCCTGCAATGACTGGTGAATTTTAATCCAAACAAAACTTAGTTATTTGAATTAAAATTAAATCAAAAATGAGCTGTTCACTGATAATAATTATTAAAATATTGTTGATTGACGAATGGCAATACTCTAAGTGCATTACTTAATTTTAGATTAGTACTGACCTATCATAGAGTAGTTTAGTAGTAACCTTTCATAGAAAGCTTATATTAAATCTATTACAAAGTTAGCATCTGCTGAGCTTTCCTATTTTTAACGTACTCAATATTTTCCTACTCTTGATCTGAGTGTTACGTCTATAAATCTTTTATTCGTCTCTTTATGGAATATTGTTTTTACATTTGGGCTTGTTCTTCTAATAATGTCTTTTTCCTTTCTAAAGAAGGTCAAAAGCGTATTTTAAATGTAGTTGGACCTGCTCTAGCATAAACTCAATCCTGCGTGAGTTGAAATTAGGCAAAGTTTTAATACTTTTCTTTCGTGCTTTAAAAGTTCTAATCATCTAGTTTTTTTTTTGTCTTCATGAACAATAAAATGAACAATAAAAAAACATTTTTTTAAGTGTTCTCTAAATTTCTCCTGCATTTTTATTTCTTGTAACTCTTAACTTAAGTCTTTGAATAAGCACCCTTTGTTACGTGATGATCTTTCTAAAAAGATTTGGTTATTTATAATACATCTACTAAAATTCTTCATAAAAAAAGATATCTTCCAGAAGAGTCAATATGAGATAATTATTGCATACTGTTTGTTTTTTTATTTGTTATATTATCATATTTATATAAATACTTTTATAAGCTTGTGATATCTGCAGAAAAGTATTTAAATTTAGTTTTACCTTTATCATGTGTTTTTAATGAAAGTTATTATTGTTTTTATATAATATCCGTTTATGTGGACAAAACGTATAAGTTAAATTTTTAAATATTGTATTTGTTTTTTTGTTCTTGTTTCTTTTTCATTTTCTAGTATACTTATTTTTACATTGTTTTCTTTGATTCGGGGGAGGGAGGGGGAGGGGGTTGATCCAGATAATTTATTAAGTGGTGAACATTTTAAGACATAATTTGTGGGCCAGAAATCAAAGAAATAATAATTTTTAGTTAACTTTTCTTAGAATATCCGTCTTATATTGCCTTAATCAAAGTAACTATGAAATGATGTAACATATTGAAAGTCCAATAATCTGATTCAAAATTCTTTTACTTTTATTAAATTTCCTAATATTTTTTAACAGCCTATTAGGCCTTATTTACTTACGACTTTTTTAAACTACATGCTGAAATAAATATATAGATACATAAAAAAAATTTATCTTCAAAAAATCTGTGGTTGAACAACCACTAGTGATTGAACAACCACTGGTGGTTGAACAACCACTGGTGGTTGAACAACCACTGGTGGTTGAACAACCACTGGTGGTTGAACAACCACTGGTGGTTGAACAACCACTGGTGGTTGAACAATCACTGCAAAGTAGGAAATTAGATGGCCGAAAATCAGAAAAGTAACTTGGTTCAATCATTATGTCTGATAGTGGGTTTTGTTACTAATACCCTCACTAAGTATTTTCCAATATATGAAATTCTAAATATGGCAGGCTCAATTGTAGTGGCTTCTTGAAGTTAGTTTTTTTAATCAATTTTCGATAAAATTCTCAAATAGCTGGATTTTAGTAATTATTACTTTTTTAATATATAGATCATTGAAGAATTGAGAATATATACATCATTGGAAAGAATATAGTATAGGCTGTTAAAAAAAAAAAAAAAAAATTTCTTGAAAAAGTAGATAGTAAAACTTTTAGCATTAAAAGTAAAAAATTCATCACAAAAGTACTAAATTTTAACTTTGATAAAGAATTAAAAAATTGTTCCAATTTGTACCTTTTCCATATTTTGATATTTTTTAAATTTTTTATTTTAACTTCATGAGTTTATGGTTTTAAAATGCATAACTAATTTATATAATTCTAAAGTGCATTTTTAATGTCCCACTAATCGACCAAAACCAGATGAATTTCTAAATGATGTTAAAAAGTTTCTTTTTACTTTTTAAGTTTATTGTTGTGAACTATGGTAATGAAGGAAATCAATTTAATAAAAGTTGTGCAATGTTTTCAGCTTTCAGTAAATACTTTTGAAAATGTAAATAGTGGGTTTAAATACATTACTAGAATTCAAGTCAGAGAATACAAAATAAATACAATAGCGAGAGAAAACGACGTCTGAAGAAGCTTTTGTAAATTTCTTGCATAATAAACCTTCAGGAAGTATTTCTGAAAATACCCATAAAGAAGCACCATGCAGGTTTCCATCTTATCGAGTAATTTTTGAAATAAAAAACGAGTGCTCACGCCTTAAAACATCTATTAAAGTTACTGAAATAAAGGCCAAAGTTAAAATACAGGATCTTATGGATCATACATCCAAAAGGCTTGTGAAACTACGGGAGAAGAAAATTTTAAAAGTTTTGATGATAAAAAGAAAGACTTTGATGAATTAATACTAATTAGTTGTCAGGGTATGGACGAAACACTAAAAATACTATTAACGTTTTAATAATTCCAATCAAAATAACCTTCAAGATTTGGATCTATTAGTCACAGTAACATCACCTCTTCGATTACATGTACAATCAGATTTAAACAATCTTTTATTGAATAACATAATGTCTCAAGGTATTAGATTCTGTAGACAAATTATACTGAAGTATGTAAATGAGAATAAAGAAGTGGTATTAAAAATTAAGGAAGAAATTGAAAAAGAAACTCTTAATTTATATCCTGATAAAGTTTACCTTTCAGGACATAAGTATGTTTTTATCAACTATAGTTTTATCCTTTCAATTGATGGAAAAATCTTAGTTACATCACGGAGACTTCTTCGACACAATGTTGTCCGATTTGTCACGCCGCGATCTAAAAAAAGGTTTGTTACAAATAGGCAGGCATTGTGCTATGGCATTTGACCACTACATGCTTGTATTAGGTTTTTTGAATTTATTCATATTTCATATAGACTTGAAAAAACTTGGAAAGTAGAAAAGGTTTTCAAAAAATCAATATTTTTTGAGAGAAAAAATTATACATGATAGGATGTTTGAAGAATTTGGTTTGAGAGTTGATGAACCAAAAGCTGGTGGATCAGCTACTGGAACTAGTAATACCGGAAATTTATGCACATGAGCTTTTTCTGATCCTCTATTACTCAGCAAAATTTTAGAAATGGATGAAGAAATTATCAGATTACATAACATTTTAATTGCAAATAATTGCAAAGACCCAAATGATCCGGAAATTGATAAATACTGCAATGATAGATATAAGAAGTTATTAAAGATATATGATTGGTTCAAGTTCCCAGTTTCCATTCAAAAAGTATAAGCTCATGCTAGGGAAATTGTTATTAATTTACCACTTCCACTTGATTTAATGGGAGAGGAAGCAGTTGAATCTCGACAGAGATTTTATAAATTTAATCGTGAACATCATTGCAAGGAAAAAAAGTAGAGAAATAAACTTACTTGACATTTTCATTCTAGGTATACATACTTCTGATCTCCTAATTAGTTCAATCTCATTAACTAAAAGATTGAAAAGTAAGAAAATATTCTGCCTACCGGAAAAAGTTAAAAGTTTATTAGCAGTTTATAGCGATGATAAAGTAAAAGATTCATCTGAATTGGAATTAGATGAAATTAATAACTTAGGTGAGTTATATTTAAATGTTGATAACGTTGATGAAAATCTAGAATTAGATATAGAGGTAGAAGAATAAAGTTCTAAACTGTATCATCTGTTTAATGTATAACTTCATATTTATTTGTCTACTATATAAATTTATCAAGTATATAATAAAATATTTAAAAAATTGCAATGATTCAGTTCAAATTATTAGAGTTTGGACACAAGACTATCCCGAAAGTTTATTTATTTGTTTGTTTTTTTATTATTAGTTTTATTATTATTTGTTATTAATTGAAAATTAAAATAACAGACTTTAATTCTCATTATTTAATCTGTTAAAGTTCGAAAGATATAACTGTAGTAACTATAATAAAGTTTTTACCATCCCTAAAATAAGGGGCTTGTAAACTTTATATAATCATATCTTTCAGAAAATAAAAGATTATCCAATGAAAGCAAAAACATGTCAATGAATTTGAGTTAAATTAAATAGCATCAAAAATCTGTTTTTAGACTCATTGCCCTCATATTTGGGGTGAAGCGGGGCTAACGTTTTGGGTATTTTTGATTCAGGGAGGGGGCAGGGGAATACACTTAAGCACTGGTGCCCCAGTGCTTAAGTGAATTCCCCTGCCCCCCTAGCTGCGCCTAATAGCTGGTTAAACATTAGAGTTAAAAATATTGTATTAAGTTTCTATTTTACTCATTTAAGGCTTAATATCTACATAAATACAACGATTATATTTTTGGCCACCTATTTCAATGGAATGTTCCCACTGTGCTGTGGTGGTTGAACAACCACTGTTGGTTGAACAACCACTGGTGGTTGAACAATCACTGGTGGTTGAACAACCACTGGTGGTTGAACAACCACTGGTGGTTGAACAACCACTGGTGGTTGAACAACCACTGGTGGTTGAACAACCACTGGTGGTTGAACAACCACTGGTGGTTGAACAACCACTGGTGGTTGAACAACCACTGGTGGTTGAACAACCACTGGTGGTTGAACAACCACTGGTGGTTGAACAACCACTGGTGATTGAACAACCACTAAAGATAGAAAACCTATTAAAGATGAATTAATCAGTTTTATTTCAAACCAAACGCAACTTTATAACGAATAAAGATTTTTAAAGAAAAGTTATCAATGCTAAAAATTTTATAAAAAAAAAAGAGTTTGAAAAGTATCTGGAATAGATTTCTAATATACAATTAATTCCAAAGAAATAAAATTTTAATAACAATTATAAAAATGATTTTTCTGTAATATATACTACATTTTATTAACTAAAATTAACTAAATGTATTTAAAGTTTGTATATTAATTAGCTATCTTTAAAGATTTGTTTATTTGATTTTGTCAATTTCTTTTCTGATTTTTTACTGATTTTAAATTATAATTGGAATAATTTACAGTTAAACATGAATTAAAACTTTTTTTTCTGCAATGGTAATAAATTTGTTTATATGAAATGTTCTTAACTTTTATTTTTGATGATGATAATAAAATTTCTGAAAAAGATTTTTTTTATAACAACTAGTTAATAATTTTCATTTCTATTTAATAACGCTAGTTAATAATTTTCATTTCTATTTTTTGACTTTCACTCACACATTAAAATGTCCATAAAACAGGTAGAAGTGTCCATATGAACAGGTTGTATCTATAAAATTAAATTGAAGTGTAGTAGTAATAAAATTGAAGTTTATTTGCATCTTGACATAAAATAAGTTCATGAGTGGTGTATATAAGACAAATGAGTTATGGGTGATGTAGACAAGACAGATATTCTATGGGTGATGAGAGTTAGATAGGACATGATCAGATATGTTTTTTCTCATTACTGCACTTGTTTTAAAATTAAAAAATCTAAAAACTTACTTACTTTAGTTTTTTTTTACTTTAGACCAAAGCATTGTAGAATCTAGGATAATTAAAAAATTCAAATCGAAGTTCGGTACAATTTTAACTGGCTGTTAACGCTTTGCTAAACTAGTACACTTCAAGTAAGCTAGTACACCTAGTAATCTCACATTTTCTTTGAATTCAAAGCATAAATTTTTTTTTTTAACAAGTTCTTTATAAAAATGTTTTATATTGTATAGTGTTACTATTTCTTATTTAAGTGGCGTGGAAGTTTGCAGCAGCCATGGCGCAGTGGTAGCGTACTTGCCTCAGAAACAAAGGATCCGAGATTCAAACCCCTCCTCTGGGCAAGTTTTGCGACATCGGTTAGGAAGGAAGCGTTAACTTCCAATTAAATGCTCATCCGCGGTGCTCTGTGATAAGACCGTAAGGACTTCTTGGAGCACCTAAATAAAATTAAAAAGAAAAAAAAAATTGGATAAATTATGCCAGCTTCTTGTCCCTGTTGTTTGTATTTATATATGTTTTATGTTTTGAATAATTATAAACGGCAAAACAACAACAACAACAAAAATAGTTATAAATAAAAAAAATAGTTTCACACAATTTTCAACTATTTGGTCAAGCTTCAGTCACTTTTTAAAATATTTATAGTCAAATAGGTGGTAATAAAACTCTTATTAAATATAGCTATTAGCCTGTCCTCATAAATGTTAAAAACTCTGAATGTTGTAAATGTAACATAAAAAAAGACTTAATACTCAAATCTTTGAACTGAAAATGATGAATAAAATATTTTTTAAAATACAGTTGAACTCTTGTAACTCGAACTCTTATAATTTGAAAGACCATTTATATCGAGCGAATTCCGAGGCACTTTCAAGGTATTTATATCGAGCGAATTCCAAGGTACTTTCAAAGTATGTATTTATATAAACCTTATGCAGGATTGAACTATATTTCGAAAGATCATTTAAATTGAGAAAATTCTTCGGTACCTTAACAGTTTAACATGTATTGAACTCCTAAAATTTGAAAAGTCTTGTAACTCAAACATATTTTGTGACTCCTTGAGGAGTGAATCCTTAAGGATTCAAATTAACAAGTTCAACTGTAATATGTTTTTTTTTTTTAATTTCATATATTCATTTGTTTTTGTGTGCTTTTATTTTTAAGTATTGCATTTTTTTTATCAAGTTTCAAATATTATATTTATATACTTTAGTAAATGTTATCTAGATTCTTATTAATTTACCCGATTGTTAGTGTACCATTATTCATATATTCATATACCGCCATTATTCTTAGCGGACCTCGATTGTTAGTGTACCACTATTCTTAGCGGACTTTTTTCTACAAAAAAAGATTTCTTAACGGAGTATATAAAAAAATATTAAAAAATAAATAAAAATATTTATTTTATGACTGTGATGCATTAAAGTTGTTAATTTTCGATAATATTTGTTGTTGGACTTCAATTTTAAAAATAAAATTATAAAAAAATAAATTAGAGGTTTTACTAACTTGTTATGCATGCTTATATATTATGCTATTATATTTATGCTAAAATTTATGCATGCTGTATATATAATACACATACACAAATATATTTATAAAATCTTTCTTAGTCTATAATATAAAATTATGTTGGCATTACATTTTTTATAATATAAAATGTTTAAAAAAACAAAACAAACTTACCACAATCAATAAGTAATTTTTATTCGACATAACATTTATGTATTCCATTAAAAGCGCTAAAATTCTTGATTTAAATGTAAAAACATTTATCACTCTGATCCGTTGGTTTCTTTAAAAAAAATTTAGTGAACCAACATTTTATTATTTCAAAGTAAAAAAAAAATTAAACTGAACAGCTTTTTTAGTAATTAAACAAATATCTGTCGAACTTTATTTACAAAAAAATAAATGAAAGTATTAACCCCGGAGAACTCTAAAGAAAGAAATCAATAAAGAAAACTGACAAAATCAAAACAACAAATCTTTAAAGACATTTAATAAATATAGCAAAGAATATTTTCTTAAAAAATTGTTTAAGTTTTCTGATAAGACAATTTAAAGCCGTTCATAAGGAAATCATGTTTCAATTTATAGCTCATTCATTTATTATTTATTTTTAATTTAGATTTTCAATCGATAGTTGCGTTAAAAACAATCGATATTTGCGTTAAGAGCATGCTCGTATTTGTTTTAATTCGTGTTTCTTAATAACAACTACTATTATTCAGAACTATTATAGCTTTTTTCATTAAAAATTTAGTCTTTGTTGAAATAAGATAACTTAAATACATTTTTTTCTTGAATAGTAAATCTTTATACAATTTTATACTATTAAGCAAAAAAATGAAAGAAAATTTTTTCATTTACGGTTTTAACTATTTATCTCAATTGTATTGAGATAAATAGTTAAAAGGTTTCTGCTTGGTTTCAATTCAATAAAATGCAATAAACTAAATTTATGTGAAAAAATAAGTTTCTCTGGATATAAAACGATAGACCTAATTTTAAGGGGCCCAATTGCAACTGACGATAAAGATAATATTGATTCTGCTGCTGCTGCTGATGGTGATGATGATGGCAAAAATTTTTACAGTCCCTGTATCATGTAGAACAATAGCGATCAAAAGGCGGATCCAGCATTTTTTAGTGTTTCAGATAGCAAACTTCCAAACATTGAGCAAACTCCAAATATTTGTATGTTTATACTTATGCCAATCAATGACGCATTACAAAAAATTGCGATGATTGAAGGCTTATAACAAAAACTCCCTAAAAATTATACCCCTCACCCCCAACCCCCACCCCCAAACATGAAGGCAACAACCTGGAAAAAATTTTTTGTACTATTTTCAAATAGACTTATAGTCATCGGTAAGTTTTAAGCTTCATAGTATTATCTCTCAGTGTTCAAATATCAAGACCATATAAAGTTTAAACCCTCCTCAATTTGAGAGGATTACTTTCACTTTTTTGCAAACTTCTTTTTTTACCAATTAGTTTCTAAACCTTGTAAGATATAGATAATGGCGTAAAACCTCTACATTAGTTGGTAAATAACTAAATATTTTTGCTTGTAGAGTAAGTAATTTTTTCCCTACAATTTTATCAAATATCTCATCATTTATTCTCAATTTAAAATTGTTCATATCAGATTGAATATTTTTTTTTTATATGTTATTATACCTATAGATGTAAAAAAATAAATAAAAGTTTTATAAGTATAAAATAATTTATAAGAAAATAATTGCATTTATAGTAAAACTCTCCTTATCTCAAACTTTGCATATAATTTTTATTATTTAGTAATTCTTGAAAATAATGGAATAAAATATACCAATCGAATAAAGTCACCAAGTAATGGAATAAAGTTACCAGAGTAACTCCAAAATCAAAAGTTAAATTACGTAACTATAACCAAAAAACGTTGAGGAATTTAAAACACAATTATCATTGCTCCATTGGAAGAAAATGGACTTTAGTGATAATGCAAAGAACATTTACGATAGTTTCTTTAATACTTTTTACTCTGCTTATGATGCTAATTTTCCTTTATATGAAAAAACAATAAATCAAAAAAACATTAATTCCCCCTTGGTTACCAAAAGTTTAAAAAAATCATCAAAAGTTAAGCAGAAATTATACATAAAATATCTAGAAAAAATAAATCATTCGCCAATGAGAAAATATACAGAGATTACATAAATCTTTTTGAAAAAGTTTGAAAAAACTTAAAAAAACATTACTATTCTAAAATTCTTAATAAAGCAAAAAATAATTGTAAACGCTCCTGGGAAATAATAAAAGAAATTATCGGTAAATCAAAATTATGCTCAGGTTTTACCACACATGATCAAAGTAGATAATAATAATATAAATAATTCTCAAACAATAGCTCACAAATTCAATAAATTCTTTGTTGAAATTGGCCCTAAACTGTCTAAATTAATTCCTAATACAGAAGCCTCATTTAAAGATTTCTAAGTACCGATGGATAATTGCATTCACTCAGAAGAGTTATTATTTGATGAGTTCGAAAAAGCCTTCAAACACCAAAAAAAAAATAAAGCAGTTGTACCAGATGAAATCAATGGTAACATAACTTTAGATTGCTTTGAGCAAATAAAATATACTCTTTTTAAAGTCTTTAAATCATCATTAGAACAAGGAGTCTTTCCTGATCAATTGAAAATTACTAAAGTCATTCCACTTTTCAAAGGTGGTAACAAATCTGATATAAGTAATTACTGGCCTATCTCTATCGTATCTATATTTTCAAAAATACTAGAAAGAATCATGTTCAATAGAGTATTTAATTATCTTAGTTTAAATAATTTATTATACAGCAATCAGTTTGACTTTGAAAAGAATAACTCAACTGAGCATGCAATTATTTAGTTGGTACGTGAAATCTCCAATTCTTTTGAAAAATCTCAATTCACATTAGGAATTTTTATCGATTTTTCAAAAGCATTTGATAATGTTGATCATGATATTTTGCTTTATAAACTTAGTTATTACGGAATAAATGAAAGAGTAATTAAATAGTTTCAAAGTTAGTTATCGAACAGAAAACAATTTGTTTCTTGTAATGACTTAATCATAAACAGTTTTAAATGTTTCGAAACATTTAAAACTGAACACCCAGGATCCTGGGTGTTCCGCAAGGTTCCATCTTAGGCCCTCTGTTTTTAATATATATTAAGGACTTGCATAAAGCATCGAATCTTCTAAGTATTATATTTGCTGATGACACAAACTTATTTATTTCGAACAGTGACATCTATCTACTTTTCTCCATATGAACAAAGAACTTCAAGACATATCTAAATGGTTTAAAAGTAACAAATTAACATTAAGTATAACCAAAACAAAATGGATTTTTTCCACCTACTCTTCAAAAAACATTTTCTACCTCCAAATCTACCAAAAATTCTTGTTGACCATATTGAAATAAAAAGAGGTTCTGTAACTAAATACCTAAAGGTTTTCGTTGACGAGAACATCGCATCGGTTCGAAAATTCCTCAATATTTTTTAATCAAATGAAAATCCTCTATATATATATAAACTAAACGTATATAAAAATTTATCTTTTTGTTTATATAAGCATGATTTATCTCCTTTAAGTTTTAAAGATCTTTTTATTTTGAAACCATTAAGCAAGTTTAAAATGAGGAATAATAATTATTTAAATGTACTATTCTGTCGAACAAAATTCAATTAATTTTTTATCACTTATCGCGAAGCTTATCTCTAGAACAAAATTATTTTGCCTAACTTCGACTTACCCCTAACTTATCCTGTTTTTAAAAATAAAATAAAAGACCTCGTTCCTTCTATTGAAAATATTCGAATATTTTTAATTTATCTAGTGATAAAAAAATAATAATAATAATTTTTATTGTCATGTATGTTCAAGTTTTGTTTTATACTTGTTTACAATTTATTTTCATTTATCTTAATACGATTTATTGTTTTTATATGATTTTTTACGTACTCTTATTGTAAAAAGGCGTTTTTATAATATTTTACGTGCTCTCTTTTGTAAAAGGCTTCTGACGATAAGATCATTGTGATCTTTTTTTAGAAGCCTTGTTTGTAATTTATATATATCACGTCAAATGTAAACAAAACATAAAAAAAAAAAATGTTAATTCTTAAGTTAAATGCTTTACTTATATTTACTAAACAAAGTCTTGAATTATAATTGCATCAAAGTTGATACAAAAATCTTTAATTGAAACATTACATTTTCATATTTAGCCTAAAAGCTCTGTTTAATAGTTTTTTAAAAGTGGGCGGCAGGGCGGGGTAAAAGTTTTGAAATAGGGGCAGTGGAGGGAGGTTAAATTTGAAAACCTCCTTATTTTTTAATGGACAAAATGACATAAAAAACTGCCTGAAAAAAATACATTTTTTTTTGTGACACTCTAATATATAATAACAGTAGGGGAAGTTGGAAAACAGTGGATCGGATTTCTTTATCTTTTAAATTGAGCGAAAGTTAAACTATGTATTTTATTTTTTTCAAGGCAAAAGGATCGATATATTTGTCCTTCATGATAATAAATCACTAAAACCCAAATATTTATTATCTAACGGCTCACAGAAAGGTTTAAAGTCAGTTGTATTATGTTATTTACTGTGCCCCAGTTCTGGGGCACAGTGTGACTTAACGATATTGAATAGGGGCATAGCCAAATAACTTTGAGGCTGAAGGAGTAAAGACACTGTCCACTATAATTTTGGCATACTTTTGTTAATTAGATTAGTATAAAATTGAACAAATATATATTTTGAAAATTTAGAATTTTATTGGCTTATGTTAAAAACATATAAAAATATTAAAAAACTAATAAATTATTCAAAACTTAAAACTAATAAATTCATTTTCACATAGTTTGTGTGTTAAAAATGCATGAATTTAATCTTTAAGATCATTAATGTACCTCAATTCACTGAGCCCCACCATAACAAATTAGGTTTAAGTCTAAATTCTTGGGACATGATTGTTGTTAAAATAAAAGCTAAACCACTAAAAGAAAGCATAACTATCAATAATCTGAATGAAAACTTCAACTTTTAAAATTATTTCAACCATGATTTCCCTAACAAACTTAAGGACGGTAAGAAAATTTTCTTTAGTTAGGTAGAAACAAAAGTTACCTACCAAAAACCGGTAGTCAAAAATTATGTGGTAACAACTATAAATAAAGGTGGCTGATACATGAGCACATAAAATGATTACATTATCAAGATTCATTATCAAAATTCTTATCTTTGAAAAAATGCCTCTTATTCTCTGTGCCCCTCGATCCACTGTACCCCAACTTCCCCTATATAGCTATGCACAAAAGTTTAATCGAGATGGTAATTTTAATCAAACTTTTTAGAGTTTTTTCAACTAAAAAAATTAGAAAAAAGAATTTAATTAATTTTTTATTTTTAAAAGAACAATCTATTAGCTTTACAATTAACATTATTAACATAAGATAGTTAAAAAAATAATTCAAAAAAAATTAATAAAATTATAATCATAAAATGAGTTGTTTAAAAGTTTAATTGAGTTAAGGTTTAGAACACAAAAAATTAAAATAAAAATACAAATTTAATATTTAAAGTGTCCTCCTTTGGCTCAATAGCAACGAAGAACTCGTCTCTGCATTTAATCAACCATTTTCATGTACATCTCATGTGCCACTTGTAACCATATACTCGTTCAGAAGTTGCTTCAAATGCTCAGTTGATTGAATTTGATGGTTTACTAATTGAGTATCCATTCATGACCGAATATTTTTTATTGGTTTGATATTTGGTAATCTAGAGCACCAAGGCAACAAATTGATCTTCTTTGTGGTAAACTAGTTTGGTATACAATTTGCTGTGTGTGTTGGAGCCCCGTCAAGATGTATTGTTTGCTTCTGCCGTACAATTGCCTTGTCGGTAAAATCAAACGTGTTTCAAGTGTGTTTTTGTAGTTATATTGGTTGATACGGCTATTATGCAGCTCACAAAACCTTGTCGTCTCGCTTATAAATTGTGCTCACATTATTTCTCAGTTACAAATCTTTTAACGTATATTCTTCTTTTGCGGTTCACAACTTAAAAATTTGACTCATTGCTCCAAATTGGTTAATCTTAAACTGCCCAATGGAAACGTTTTTTGTACCATTTTTGTCTTTTGCGTCGGTCCATGATTGACAGAATAGGCTTTCTTATTGCAATGTAAGAGCTAATACCTTTTTTTGCTGATGCTCATCTAACAAGTTCTTCGCTTAAATTTCGATTAGAAAAGGATTGGTTAAATATTTGAGCTAGCTTTTTGTTGCTGAGCCTAGAATTTTTTCTACTGGTTCTGACTATGCTATTTTTGTCACGGTCACTAAGCATGACAAGGACGTTACCTGTTAACTCCCAGGTTTTCACTTTTTTTTTACACAAAATTCAGAAAGGCCCATAAGTTTAGTAATTTCAATGATGTTATGATTCTTTGATATAACTAGTTCAATAATTTACCATTCAATGCTCTCTGACACTGCTTTTCTACCCATTTGCGTATTGAAACTTAAAATATTGCAGTTATTCTTTAGATAATTTTTGCAATTTAAATATTTTTTTATTATTTTAAAACTTTGCTTTTATTTAAGAATAAATAATAATTAGTTGTTGAATGTTAAAAACGTATAATTAGTTCACTCGATTAAACTTTTTTGTCATCAGTAAAATGCATCGTATAATGTTTAATTAGTTTTACGGAAGTAGTGTAGTATGTGTAAATATTTTTTGTCTATTTTATCGATACAAACATAACCCGGTGGGAAATTGGCTAGCGAATAGCTAGCTATAATCGTAACGATAAAGACAGCGATTTAACCTCGAGGATCGCTAGCATTTTTAAGTTAGCGAAAAGCTATCCATATTTGTAAAGATATAGACAGCGATTTGGCTACAAGGACAGCTAGCTTAATAAGCTAAAGACCCACTGGATATTGTAGCTAGCGTCGTACTGTAATAAAATCGCTGTATAAAAAAGAAACAGAAAACAATTTTTATGCATACTCCACATACTGTAGCTCAAGGTATTAATTGTCTGTATGCAAGTTGATTTAGGAAGAAAAGATTCTAAACATTTTTTTCTATGCTTCAGTGATTAACACATTTTATTGATTGCTAAATTAATACATTTAATTTAATTTATGAATAATGTTTTATTTTATAAATTTTTTGTTCTTGTGTTTCAACGCTTTTAGAAATTAATTAATGTTTGGTTCTTTTGTCTTTCTGATATATCTTTATTGTTAGAAGGAGATGTTAGTAAAAGCTCTTTCCAGTAATTAAAGTAATATCATGACAAATAGTTCTGAAATTCTATGGATGAACTTGCAGCAGTAATTAAGTGATTATGATAACAGTTTAAATGAGGTCTGGAGTGATGGGTTGTTTCAAACCATAACTTTTTGAAGTTTTTTTTATTGTTTTTTGATTAAGTATTTAATAATAACTTAGCCTAAGTTAATCTACTTGTAACTTTTTATAAATGTACTATAAAAATAATGTAGTGTAATTATTTTCTTAAACCTTTAGGTTAACAAACTTTCTAAACTTGGAGGTAAAACCATTAAGACAAATACAAAAAATGTGATGCAAAAGTTTGTTAAAAGTAGTTTTAAATAAAAAATCTTTTGAATCTTTCTATTATAGTTTGTTTTAAACTTGTGTCAAAAATATAATTAGCATATATTTTTAAAAGTTTGACAAATCAGACATAAAATAAATCTTTTTTTTTTATGTCTGATTAGAATTTTTTTTAAACTTTTTTCTCTTACTTTAGTATTTCCTTGAGCTAAAAAACAACGTTAAAGTACAAAGGTTGTACTTTAAGGTTGTAAATTGTACCATTATTTTAATATCTAAAATAAAGGTACAATTTAAAGTTTTTTCTTTTATTTACAAAGTTGTACTTGATAAAAATAAACAAATAAAATTGAACATTTTGAATATTTATTGATTATTATGATAAATTATATAAAATATATATAAAGTATAAATATTTTGCAAAAACACTTTTATTTGCAATAACTGCTTCATTGCATTGTGTCATGCTTGCAATTTATTTTTTATAGTTTCTGTCAACTCTGGGTTATTGTGCCAGATCTTGATAATCTCTTCCATAAAATCTTGCTTATTAGTAATATTTTTTTTTTCCAATCTTTTGCTTTACTATTTCCCAAATATTTTCTATGGGGTTAAGATCATGCGAGTTATCTGGCCATAGCAATACATCAACTAAGCCATAACAGTTTTTATTGTGTGGTAAGTTGCACCATCTTGCATAAATATAAGATTTTTGACATTTGTTTTAATATTTTTGAATTTTTTTGTCATTTTTTGACATTTTTGGCTGGACATCAATACCTCTTTTTTTAGCCTTCTACAAATGGTCAGATCTGACACAACAATTCCAGCTTCATGGATAAACTTAGTCAATAAGTTTAGTGGCTTTTTTTCTGTTTTCCAGGCAGATATTTCTGATTATATTGTCCGCTTTTGGTGTTTTCTGGCGTTTAGAAGGTGGTCTTCTTGGATCAAATTCTTCCCTTGTATCAATTCTTTTTCTTACTTGCATTCGGTTTAGTAAGAAACCTTTTGCGTTTGGTAAGAAACCTTTGGTAAGAAACCTTTGTGCAATTTTTTATTAAGAATAGTTAGTATTTTGTAAAAGACATGTTTATTAATTTTTAATGTTACTATAATAATAATAACAATGTATAATGCAGGTTGTTGACCAATGGTTTATAATCAAAATTTAATATGGCTGGCGGTAAATGTAAAGAGAAGTTCAAAGGAACAAACATTAGGTATTTACTAGTAAGTTAAGTGTAAAATTATATATTTTTAAAAATCGCAGTTCGTTTTTTTAATGCTATTTTATTTTTAACTTTTTGATGTATTTGATGCAAATTACTCAGGCAACACCTTTTTTTATAGAGAGCGTCTTGTCAATTAAAGTGACTGCTACAGTTGCCGAAATAAGAAAAGGAATAATGACTTTATTAAAATACGCACTCGACAGATCAAATGGTGGTGGTCGGCGCGTAAAAGGCGATTCACCCGATGTATAACATTCATTCTTTTTCCTAGTTGTTCTGGAACTATTGATAATAGTTATTATTGATAAATTGATAAATATATTACAGATAAATAAAACATTTTTTTTTCAAACATTTTACTTTATTTGCATTGTATATAAAGTCTCTTGAAGTAATTTAGTTATATCTGATTAATATACATGAAATACAATATTCTCTGCACAAATTATTGCTTTTTTATTGTGCAATTAAAGTTGAGATAATTTTTTAGTTAATTGGATTTAACTAAAATAAAAAACGAAAATCAACATCGAATTTACAATATTTCAACGTTGTTCTAACGTCGTGTCAACTACGTATCAACCAAATATATCACCTATTCAAAGTTGAAATATGGTTGATATGTAGTCGATAAGACGTTAGATCAACGTTGAAACAACGTAATCATCGACGTTGTTTCAACGTCGTAGTTTTCGACGTCGGATTTTATTTCCAATTCAACCAAATTTCAACGTTGTTTCAACGTGGCATATGGTCGGCTTGCGACGTTGTTTCAAATATTATTTCAACGTCATTGTGCCTGCTGGGAAGCATTTAGCTAAGTAATTGCAAAAGTTTATTAAAGAAGAATAAAACATTCTTATTACGCATAAAATGAGTTTTGGACCTCTTGAACTTAACGTTTTGGACCTAATGTTTTAGTTACTTTAATAACTAAAACATTAGTTCTTAAATTGAAAATAAATAAACCATTCGTAAATAAAATATCCATTATTTCTAAACACTAAAAAATTATTTCTAAAAAAAAAACGTAGCATAAAATAGGGTTGTTCGCCGAAAAACAAAACTTGCGAAAATTTCGCACCTTTATCTACCGTAATAGAATTGTTACTGCGGAAGTTGCACATGCAAAAATGCACATTCCGTAACGCGCAATACAAAAAAATAAATAAATAAAATTCCGTAATAAAGCATTGCGAAAGAAAACTTGCGAAACAAATCATTTCGTAAGAATACTTACGAAATTGTTCCTTACGGAAGATGCATTCCGGAATGTGCAGTTACGAAAAAGACGCAAAAGATTTTATGTTACGATATATTTAAGATATTAACTGTTAACAGTTTAAATAATAAAATTATAAAAAAATGTTGTCAAATGATTCTTCAAATGTTTATACAAATATACCTAACATATATTTATATACATATATATATATATATATATATATATATATATATATATATATATATATATATATATATATATATATATATATATACATATATATATATATATATATATATATATATATATATATATATATATATATATACATATATATACATATATATATATATACAATCCCGTTAAGTTGGACTCTCAATGAACAGATAAACAGTATGCCTTTCTTTTTAAAAAAGTATAAAGAGGATGTGTGATAAACAATTTAATACTTTATTATAAAGAGATCTCTCTAAAGGTAAATGATATCAGAAAGAGTAAAAAGAGAAGAAATATATGTGAAACAGCGGGATGTGAACCTGGCCAATTGTCTTAACTGAATGAGCTATACGTTCGTTCAACTAAGTGAATAGTATTATTTATTTATTATATAATTAAGAAACTATATAAAACAGAATTTACAGAAAATGATACGTATGCAAATAGGATTCTATATATCAGGAAAATGTATAGTAATGTGAACCTTTAGTTGCTTATAATTAATATCTGGACTCGAAAACTAGCTACTTTTAATGGAACACAATAGGCTGTAGGAGCCTCAGGGAAATTATATTCAGAAATGATTATATTAGACTCAGAGTTAGCTAGAAATTATTACAAAGTGTTTAGGACAGATATCTAGTACAAAAAGCACAAGATTTAAAGCAAAATGATTTATATTATTTGAAAAAGTTGTTTTACGTACATTTCATCATAATTTAAGTAGAACTTATTAAAGCAAAAGAAACGTGTAAAATTAAGCACAATGAACTCAATCTTAAAAGAATAACTAACAGAAGAGAGGTTGTCACTATTATGAAGGTGACGAAAGATCTGTAATATAGAACATGGAGGTCAAAAAATCTTAAGTAAAAAGAGTTTGATGAACAAAAGTTACAATGGCTGCGGGATGCGAACCCGGATCTCTGCGGCAAATTATCACGTATCTAACTGATTGAACTATAAGATCTTATACTTAAATTTATATCTTATTAAAATTGAAAAACAATATTTTCTAAGATCTATACTTCGAAAAGCGTATTCAAACAGGACTCTACATATCTTTAAAATCTGCTAGAACTTTAGTAACGTGCACACTTTTAGAAAATATTGAAATAGGTTTATTTTATCAGAAGTATGCTTAAGCTAAAGCATATTTTTGAGCCTCTTTTTACTATTTGCTTAAGCATATTCGAACCTGTTTCAAAAATTTCATATGCTTTAAAAAAAAAAAAAACATGTATATTTCTACCCATCATTCTTATTTTTAATATACGTAATGAATTCAAAAAACATCGTTATATATATTTATTATGACACGTTTCTTAAGTTTATTTCCGTTAAGAATTCTTTCGTATGTTGTGATCCGAAATACTTTTGTTTCGAAAGAAATTTAATTTTTTATTAATATTTCTAAAAATAAAACCATAAAAATTATATACTGTTATCTAGTACAAAAAGCACAAGATTTAAAGCAAAATAATTTATATTATTTGAAAATTTTGTTTTACGTAAGTTAATAAACTTAAGTTTATTAACTTAAAAATAACAACAATAACAACAGAAAAAACTGTAACAACGTTGAAATTAAAATCAAAATAAATAATTAACAATTATAATCCTCGAGAGTTATTAAATATCTTGGTGTGTTAATTGATTGCAATCTTTAGTGGAACTTCCATATTGATGAGCTGCGCAAGAAACTTAATTGTGCAAATCGTATGCTTTCAGTAATTCGACATTATGTCGATAAAGTTACTCTTTTAAATATTTACTATGCATTATTTTCATCTCATCTTAGTTATTGTTGTCAAGTTTGGGGTCAAACTGGCAACTATCATATTAACAAACTAATGTCATCTCAACGCCAATCCATTAGGATAATAAACTTTCAACCTTTCAAATCAGATACATCAGATTCTTTTATAAAACTTAAAATTCCAACCTTTCATTTGCTAGTGAAGTTTGCGAATCTTCTTTTTGTTTTTAACTCTCTAAATAAAAATATACCTTTTTCTATCGCAAATTTTTTTATAAAAAGTAGACTAATTCATACACACTCTACGCGAAATATAAATAATGGTAAACTTATTGTACCATCATATAAAACTCAAAAGTATGGAAAGAATTCTGTTGTGTATCAGTGCATCTGTGAATGGAACAAGAGCCTTGTGTGCATTGTGAATGAGTTCAATAAACTCCAACTCCAAACTCCTTCGTCATCTTTTCTTAATCTTATTCAAAATTAATTTAAAAAATTCTGAAAAATATTTTGTTATAATTTTTTTTTATTACTATAATAATTATCCTTATTTTTTGTTTGTTTTTTTTTTCTCTTTTATTATTACCTACATATATGATTTTTTAAAAGTTTACTTTATATGTGTCTATGTTTTATGCCTATATGTTTATTATTAGTCATATTATTTTGAAAAATGGTGTCACTCCTTTGATCAGACTTCTGAATGAGTGACATCATTCATACTAATCATTAATTTATTATAATAAGAAACAACGTATCATTTTACTTATTATTATAGTAATTATTATTATTTATAATTTTTTTTTTGTTATTATTATTATTGTTATAAATTATTACTATTGCTTATTATTTTATAATTATTGTTATTATTATTTACCTTATTATTGTAAAAATGATTTTAAAATAGAAAATAAATAGCTTGTTGTTGTTGTTGTTGTTGTTTTTATTACTAAATAATAAAAAAGTCAATTATTTCGAATGTTATCTTTTGACTGTACTGCATTAATACCATCCGTAACTTTTTTCATTAAAACATTAGTACAATAGTGTATAAACTTTAAAATTTACTAAACAAAAATTGCTTTAACTCGAACTAATAATTAAATGCAAAAAGTAATTGCCGGCAGTGCCGGCAAATAATTCTGAGATTGATTGCCGGCAGGATAATTTAAAATATAAAATTAAAAATTCAACTTCTTTAAATGCTTGCGTAGAAAAAGTGGATATGAGATCACTAGATGGCGGCGACCCGAGTTCGGATGCAGCCTGTCAAATTTTCTTTTTTCGTAAAAATTTATGTTTTATTTCAAACAGTACTAATTTTTATTAGTATTACCCATCATCAGTGTTTGTTAATTTTTGTTTATTAATAATTTCCATTTATTAGATTTAAGTTTAATAGGTGCCTCAAAGTGTACATACAACAACTGATATATCCGTAGGCGAAACAGTGTATGCTTATGACTGATTTAGGAGTAAGTGCAGCAAGGTCTAAATTCAAAGACTGACTTGAAAAGGGATGGGCAAAGTGAAATGTACATACCACCTACTGACTTTGATAGGGTTAGACCTGTATAGAGCGTACATAGATTGACTGAGGGTTTCGGTTCGGACAGACAGTATATAATTAAAAAAAAAGTCTTTCTTTTTTTAATACGCGTAAAAAAAGTTATAAAAGTAAATTAAATAAATAAATATATATTAAAATAATTAAATAAATACATAATTTTAATTGTTATTTTAACAAAAAAACTAACAAACTAACCAAATCACTGTATTTAAAACATTCAAATTATCTATTTTATATTTATAAATATTCAAATTATTTAAAATATTCAAATTATTTACACGCGCTGCCGGCAATTAATTTCAGAATTATTTTTACCGCTAGCCATAATTAATATCAGCCAAAGTTCGACTTAACAACGCTTTAGTCGAACCGCTTTCGTTAGTTTGGTTCTAGTTATCGGGAATTAACAGTAACAACAAAAATTAATTTCAGTTGCTAGTCATAGTCTTGTTTACAATATGTTTAAAAACATGGCGGGAAATTTAAATGACCTTGAGTGACAAATTTTTTAAATATATTTTTTCAAAATAAAAACAGTTTAATATTATAATTGTCTAACCTTAGAAATATGAATAAAATTCCAGACAAAGAAAGCGATAGATTAAAGCAGCTTCAAAAAAAAAATAGGGATCTTATTTCAAAAATGAACTTTCGCATGGCAAAATTGAGTACTCTTGATATGGCAAATCGTTATCCTAAATCAAGTCAACCCAATTATCAGTACAGTGCCATTCAAAATTTTAATAATTGTTGTTCTAAATCTAATATAAGCAAATTATCTTCGGTTAAATTAAGATTAGATAAAAGTAGCAATGAAAACTATTCTGCTAGCACACCTAAACATTTTTCAACTAATTGTAAATCAGGAAAGTTCCAAAACAATTTGAAATCTGTTGGAAATAGTCGAATAGGAAATCCTGTTTTCTCAGTTACTCCGAAGAAAATTCAATCATTTACTAATCAGTTGAAAGATGACTTTAAGGTAGGATTTTGTGCAAACATACATATTGAAAAAATATGCTTTATAATAACAAAGGATTTGAATTACAAAATGAATAAATACACTAAAATACTTTTTTCTCTATTAATCTATTATATATATATATATATATATATATATATATATATATATATATATATATATATATATATATATATATATATATATATATATATATATATATGTTTACTATTTTTAACAGTCTCAAATAAAAACTAATAAAATATGCTTTGCTTACGATATGAAAAAGAAATTTAAAAAGTATCATAAGGAAAAACTAGATTGCTCAATGTTGGGGTATGATTGGATTGTAGGCATGCTTGAAAACGATTCTTATATAAATGAAAAATCAGAAGAATTTTATGATGAAATTTGTAAGTTTCGGCAAACAAATGCTGAAGATTGCAGAAGTGATACATTTCTCCCAAGGTATATGTCAAAAATATTGTTTTTCATTATATTTTATACATTTTAATTGTTGCAGTATCTACATATTTATTGCAGTATTAACGTATTTTCTTTTTTCAAACATTAACATTATTTTATTAATTCAAAATTTATTCTATTGTCAATTAATCTAGTTTACTTTAATTTTAACTTCTGCAGTCTTATTTTTTATTTTTTTTCTTCTAAAAAATATCTTGGTTTAAAAATCAACTTTTTTAAAAAAAATTAAATATACTATAAAAATTTTGAAAATACTATAAATTTTTTTAAATTGTTAAATAAACTTATTTAAATTGATTTAGTGAAAAATGTTTAGAGAAGGAGTTCATGGTTTCTGTTTCTTTTTTAGATTAAAAAATAAAGATATATTTTTAGGTTATGTTAATTTT
Source organism: Hydra vulgaris (assembly GCF_022113875.1). NCBI lineage: Eukaryota > Metazoa > Cnidaria > Hydrozoa > Anthoathecata > Hydridae > Hydra > Hydra vulgaris. The sequence goes on from NC_061157.1 coordinate 73,225,088, forward strand.
TTTATAAAATTATTTTGTTGCATTTCAGTGAATACTCAGAAAATATGCAGCTTAGGAGTTCAATTAAAAGTAAATCTTTATCCTGTAAGTTTTTATCATTAAATTTTATTCTTCATTTGTTTTGATATATACAGTGCTGGCTGGTGGCAAATTTAAGATCAACAGTAAATGAATAATTTCCAAAGTAATACGTTGCTCTAATAATATTTGATCATTATTTATATATGTTTAAAATTACATTTATATAATTAATACAACAATTTTTTTTAATAAAGTGTATATATTGAAAATTCCTGAATTCTTTTTTGCTTAATCAGGATATTTTAGTACCAATAGAACTTAGTTGTTCTACAAATTGGCGGGTTTTCAATGTTATTTTCATAATAACTTTATTAGTTATTATATTATTATAATTAGTTTTTATTATATGTTTTTGATTTTTAATTATTTTATTTTTTATATTAGTAAGCTTAACAATAATCAGTGTGGTAGTGGTAGAGCGTTTGCCTCATAAGTGAGAATTTCTAAGTTATATCCCCACTGTGTCCCTGATAGTACTGTGCTCAACTTGTATTCCCTGGCCTTGTCATTCAAGGTTCTTGTTTCAGAGCTATAGAGTGGAGAGAGAATTGTAACCAAGTTGGCCTTGGGGAGGTGAATTCAAATAAAATTTAATTAAATTAAAAATTCTCAAGCGTGATAAAAGTTCTCCAGCGAATTACAAATATTAGATCATGACTAATTTACTCAGAGAAAGTGAATAAAGTTTCTTTTGTAATCTATTTAACAATGCAGGCATTTTCCTTGCAAGAGCAGGATCTGCTTACTGGAGGCATTTATCACAAAACTTATAAGGCATGAAATTAGTTTTGATCATATTGAAAGCTGTCATATCGAGTTAACAAAAATAAGTTAAAAAAAAGAGTTTGAAGTTTAAAAACTGTTGATTGTTTAACTGAAAAGCAACTTTTGAATAAAATTGATTGATGGGATAATGTTCTAAAAAGGATAATTAGTTTAAGATATATATGTTAATAAAAAGGATAATTAGTTAAGATATATATATTTATATATATATATATATATATATATATATATATATATATATATATATATATATATATATATAAACAATTTAAAATGTATTCTACAAAAAGAGTGCTCAATTTTCTTAAAAGGACAGAGCAATTACAAATTAGTAGAAAATCACTTAGCAAAATTTTTTCTCATTTAACACTGTGTTTCATCAATAAAGACTCATCATAAATGAATGATCAAATTAATAAAACTTCAATTTATACCAAAAATTAAATTACAGGAAGTCACATGTCTTAACTACTGCAATTTTTCACACATTTGTGTAATTTGCTGACACTATTGTAAAAAGAATTCCTTAGAAATGATTACTTAAGCTTTTTTAAAAAATAATATTTTTTTTTTCAAAAGGGAGTTAATGTAACTATTATTTGAGCTCACTTATTTTTATAGTTTTTTAGGAGAAACTTATTTTCGTGCCTGCATTTAGAAATCAATTCTGATTTTTTGTTTAATAAACATTCTTGGTTTGTATATGTAATTATTTCAAATTTTTTTTGTAGACATAGTATGCATTTTTTGGAAATATTGTTATATGCAGGCACTGTTTTAAGGATGGACCAATGCAAAGATAATTAAAAAAAAAAAAAAAATTCAGTGTAAAATCATCAATATTTTTATCTTTTAATTCCCATATATATTTTGACAGCATGGTGTCTTTTGAATACTTTTTATTTTTAAAAGATTGCTTATGATTGGCAAAACATTTTTTCCATTTACCTTCTGTTATGCCAATATATTGTTTATCAGGTACATTCTTAAAGGAGACAACACATTTATATACCACATTTTTTGATAAGCAACTTCCACTCATTGGACAATTGTTTTTTTGTTTACAATTACAATTTTCTGTAGTTTTTTCATTTTGGATATCTTTTTTGTTTAACAAAGCGTTGTTGTGACCTTTTATAATTTTTTCCATATTTTTTGTGCAACTGTAGCTAACTTTAATAGTATTTCGATTAAAAATTTTATGTAATTTATTAGAGGGCGGGAAATGCTTATCGATCAATTTTAAAAACACTTTTCCTATGTTTGTGGTAACATTTTTGCTATATGGGGGGTTGAACGAAATTACATTTCTAGTTTTATTTCGCTTTTTTGTATTCTTTTTTTCAAGGTCAAATTTTAATTCAAAGTTTTCAAAACCACTTTTTTTAAGGGCATCTTCAAATATCTGTTTGGAGGAATTGAATACATTTTCATTAGAGGAGTTTTGGTTAAGCCTGTTATTAATTGAAATTGGGATTTGTTTTAGAATTTGGGGTGGATGATTTGAGTTAATATTAATATACAATAATTCATCGTTTGGTTTTTTGAAAGGCTTATATGTAATATATATATGTAATATTAATATACAATAATTCATCATTTGGTTTTTTGAAAGGCTTCTATTTACGCAACAATATTACTAGTTCTTATGAGAAAGCCCCTAAAAATTTGGAAAATGCAATTAATTTAGAAGGGCAAAGTATTGCTAAAAAAAATAAGCCTTGATAACAAAATGCTCCTGCCCAAGCCTTTGTAACACTAAAAGACCATAAACCAAATTTTCAAAACAAACTTTCTTGTAGGTTATTGGTTCCCTCAAAAAGTGATTGGACATGTAAGCAAAATTAAATTGAACAAAATTAATAATATTCTTAGAAATAAATTAAATTTGCAACAGTGAAAAAATACCACTGATGTTATAAATTGGTTCTCCATAATCGATAATAAAAATGACTGTACAATTATTCAATTTGATATTAATGATTTTTACCCCTCAATAACTGCAGATATTTTAGATAAAACAATTGAATTTGCAAAAAGCCACACAGTTATTCCTGAAGAAACAACTCGCATAATAAAACATTGTAGAAAAACCTTACTTTATTTTAATAAGGAAACTTGGAAAAAGAAAAACATACATAACTGCTTTGATGTAACAATGGGCAGTTATGATGGAGCAGAAATTTGTAAATTTGTTGGATTATATATTTTAGATTTATTAAGTAAAATAATCAATATAAATGATACAGGAATTACTTCTCCTGCTGAATATCAACTTTGCCCATGCAATACATTTAGCAGTATTTAATGTTTTTTATAAAAAGAAAGTTAAAAATAATCAGATTTCTAATGAAGAAGATATTGAAAATGATTTTGACGTTTTTGATGATGAAAACAATAATGAGGATGAAAATGAAGTTAGTTACCCAGTGCGCATAAATTAATAATATCTAATACGCAATACCTTATGAACTGTAATTAATAATAACTAATATGCAAACCTTGTGACTGTTATCCAAAATAGTGAACTTTTCTCAATTTAGTTTGTTAAATTTATTTACTTATAAAAAAACGTATAAACTTGAAGAAAGTAAAATAAAAGGAAACTAAAAATAAAATAAAAGATGTTTTGACATTTCTTTTTTAAAACATTTAAAAATAATAATATAATATTAAGTATTTAATAAGTTATCCGGTATTTAATAAGTTATCCCGTTCCCAGACTTGCTATCCCCTCTATCACGGGATAGCAAGTCTGGGAACTCACAATCTCTACATTTAACTGACATCTATCTAATGCGGCAACCAATTTTGGAGTTATGAAATTTTTCAGCATACAAGTTTTATCGGGCTGAGAGGAAGCACCACTAAGGCTGAGTCTATTTTTTCGAAAATCTATTATTTCAGAATCAAATGATGAGTTTTCATGTGGTGGTTCATAAAATGATGTTGAGGGAGTTAACGAATCATAATATTTAACATGCCACTTTTCCTCCTCAATGTCTCTAAAGCCTGCTTTTTCTTCATTTTCTGTTAGTTTTTTGTCCACTCTGGCTAAGTGACCAGATAGACCTGGTTCTCTTTAACGCTCCAAGAAATCTTCCTTTATTTAATATAACAAAATAAAAATAAATTTTTAATTTTATTTGAGTTTTTTTCATTAGTAAATAGTGCATATATCTAACCTAATTGTCATTCAAACATTTGTAACAAATATTTTTCATAAACATCATTCAAAGGATAATGTGATTTTTTTAAAAATATAAGCTATTTAAATATCCGTATAAATCAGTTGTTTTTTTTGTAATATATCCTGATTATTTTGCAAAAATATATTTAAAAAAATATTTTAGGTGAGACATCTATATTGAGTAAATAGGACTTTGTGGTTATTGACTCGATATCACTCTTAGATTTATATCAAGAAGTTTATTGGTTGAAGTTTAAACTAAAAGCAATACTGTTAATATGTCGACACAGTTTGAAGTACCACATAAACAAATAGTTACAGCACTTCAGGTTTATGTTTACTAAAAATTTATTTTAAGATACCCAGTGCCGAGTACTGAAATTTGTGGCTGATTCTGGGTACCCGTTGAAAAAGCCGAATTACAGGGTTACTGGGTCCAAACTGGGTAACGCCATAACAGCCGTTGATGAATTTTACACTTTTATATTAAAAATATCAACTATTTAAAATGGCATATTTAAGGAGTAAGGTGTTATAATCATATAAAAAAATAAAAGCGAAAATATAAAAATACCTCTTTAAATCTCAATAAAGAAACAGTCACTCTAATAAAAAACAAATCGTTATTCCATATTAAAAAAAAAAAAAAAGATTTAAGCCCATATTAACTTCTGGTATTTATATTTATTATTAAATTCATCCACTACTGATTACTTTTACTGAAATTCCCAATTTCAGATATGAATGAAGATATCTAAAACAATAAACTTATTTAATTTAAGTTTCTATAAAGTTTCGAATTTTCAATAGTTTTATGACAAATTTAAGATATATATAAATATATATATACATATATGTATATATATACATATATATATATATATATATATATTTTTTTTTTTTTTTTTTTTTAACATCTTCACTTCCAACAAGGCTGCAAGCAACCACTATAAGAGTTGGAAGTTACTGGAAGAGAAAAGACTAAATCTGTAGAGCAAGATGACGATTGACTGATGACTTAAAAGATTGCAAATTATATGAATCAGGAAAGCAAGATGAAGGAAGCGAATTCCAAAGAACTGATGTTCGAGGAAAAAAACTAGAAGAATAAGAGTTTTTGAAGCACTTAGGAACAGTCACAGAAAAAGGATGAGACTTAATTGAATGGCGAGTAACACGAGAATGAATTTTAGTAGATGGCACAAGGGACGCTAGCTCTTTAGAGCAGTGCCCATTATAGTATTTGTAGAAAAGAGAAAGAGAAGCAACATTACGACGATGTGATAAAGGTTGGAGATTGGCTGCTAGAGCAGGTCCAACTATGTTTACAATTCGTTTTTGCACCTTGTCTAAAAGAGAAAGAGCATCATTAGAAGATCCGCCCCAGATGTGGCAACAGTATTCCATACAGGGACGGATTTGAGATTTATAGAGATAGAGAATAGAATCTGGAGTAAGAAAGTGTCGAGCTCGATTAAGAGATGCAACCTTAGCAGATGCTAATTTTGCAATGGATTTGATATACGGTTTAAAAGAAAGATCAGAAGTAAGAGTTAATCCTAGAAGATGAATGGTAGATGACTCATCTAGTACATTACCATTCATAAATATAGGAAGATCTAAATTATTACGATAACGATTGGCCGAATAAAATTGAGTTTTATCTGAATTAAAGTTCACCAGCCACTGTGAGCCCCATGCTGTAGCAGAAGTGAGATCCTTTTCAAGCTCAGATACCCCCTCCAAGCAATCAGAGAGTGTAGGCTTCTTATCATGACAAGAGTAAATGGTAGTGTCGTCAGCGAATAATGCCACCTTAGATGTGAGAATATCTGGAAGATCGTTAATGTAAATTAAAAAGAGTATAGGGCCAAGGATTGAACCTTGAGGAACCCCTGAAGTTACAGGATGTGAAGAAGAGTGTTGTCCATCGAGGACAACTTTTATACTACGATTGGAAAGAAAGGACTCAATAATCTTAAAGACGTTACCAGCTACACCATAAGAAGAAAGCTTATGGAGAAGACCAGCATGCCAAACTTTATCAAAAGCTTTAGAAATGTCAAGTGCGATAGCCTTAACCTCTCCACCTCTATCTAATGCACGGTAAAACCTATCGGTTATTACTGTTAGCACATCAGCTGTAGAACGAGAAGACCGAAATCCATATTGATGATCAGAAAGTAAGTTATTTGATTCAAGATGAGAGATTAAGTGTTTGTTGATTAAAGATTCAAAAACCTTGCTTATGACAGGAAGAAGACTAATGGGACGGTAGTTAGATGAATCAGATCGCTCTCCGGAATTTTTGAAAATAGGGATAACAGATGCTGCTTTCCAGCATGATGGAAAACAAGACTCTGATAAGCACTTGTTAAATAGTTTAGAAAGTATGGATGAAAGCTCCGGAGAACACCTCTGCAAGACTACAACAGGAATGTTGTCAGGACCACAAGCTGTTGAAGAGTCTAAGCAGGAAATTACTTTAGATACAGAAGCTGAAGTGATGCGAATGTCAAGCAAGGGATCAACCTGTTTGACGGCTATGTCAGGTAAAACGCAACTAGTGGAATCGAGAGATGATATTGATGAAAAGTTCTTAGCAAACAATTCAGCTTTGTCTTTAGGTGAGGTGACAAAGTCTGAACCATACAAGAGAGTAGGAATAACAGATTTGCCCTTATTATTGATACTGTTAAAGATTCTCCAGAAGTCTCGAGAGCCTAATTTTTGTGATGAGATACGAGATTTTATGACCTGAGAATAGCGAACTTTGGCATCAGACAAAACCTTTTTAAAATGGTTTCTGGCGATAATGAACAGATGTCTGTTTTCTGGAGAATTGTTTTGCTGATAGATATGGAAGTAACGGTTTCGATTAGAAATTGCTGCAGCGCAATGTGAGGAAAAAAATGGAGAAGAGTGAGGCTTGACCTGGAATCGTCGAGAGGGAATAAAAGATTCCATGCTAGCCTGAATCCACGAAGTTATGTAAGAAGCACATTTGTCAGCAGGAAGACGAAAGATTTCTACCCAAGGGCCATCACGAAGAAAATCACGGAAAGAGTCCCAGTCAGCTTTAAGGTAGTTGTACGTGGTACGATGATAGGGGGATTCTGATGAAGTAGAAGAGTTTGATAATAGTTTTAGAGAGGTCAAACCGTGATCAGAAGTACCTAAGGGTGAATGTGGAGAAATTGAGCACTGACTAGGATCCAAAACAAGACATAAGTCGAGTAGAGAAGGTAAATGATTAGGGTTGTCTGGAAAACGAGTTGGAAAGTTGACTATTTGAGTTAGAGATTGAGAAAAGCAAAAGTTGAGGGCCTTAACGCCAGCAGAGTCACTGACACTAGAGCTAAGCCAATCGGTGTGATGGGCATTAAAGTCACCAACAACGACGATATTGGCCGATGGATAAAGAGAGAGGTCTTGGTCAATTTGATCAGAAATAGCATCAAGAATAGTGCAATCTTGGGATGAAGGAGAGCGATATAGAACAAAGAGAAAGGCGATAGAGTGAAGTTGTGCTAAACGAAAGCACATAAATGAATAGTCTGTAGATTCAAACCTAGTTTCACGACAAATAGGTGAGTTCTTACGAATGTAGATGCCCAGGCCAAGCATGTGATTATTGGAGTCTTTACGAATTAAAGGAAGATAACCATCAACACTAAGATCACAAGATGGGACAGCCGAACTCAAATTAGTCTCACAAAGAGCAAGTAGGTCTGGTGAACTTTGTAAGAGATAAGACTCAACAGAAGAAAAGTTACTTCGAAGACCACGAATATTAGTAAATGATAGGTTTAGAGAACTTGTTGATGACAATGGTTTTTTGTGTTTTTTAGTTTTAGGTACTTTAGTCATTTTAAATTTATAGAGAACTTGACTCAAGTATAGATAGTACTCAGTACACTATTTAACAACTAAGCAATAGCCTCATTACTATTAATAAACCCTAAGCCGTAACAAAGGGCTCCAAATGTGGCCTCTGCAATGCACACCAACAGTACAAACAGGGACACCATCCATGCGCACCATGGCACTGTTAGTACTCTGATATTTTTCGGCTGTTGATGGAATCAGCCTCTCTGAGAGCTACCACAGAGTTCGGGAAACCTGACTACCAGCCGGCCTCAGAACCATAAAACTGAGTTTTAGAGCTGTACCCTCATTAGGAGATAATAGAATGAGTTGCCCAGTCGTAAAAATAGAGACACAAGCAATACCTACGCATTGAGTCAAGAAGAATATACGCATTGAGTCAATAAGAATATAGAGTCAAGAATATATACATATATATATATATATATATATATATATATATATATATATATATATATATATATATATATATATATATTTATATATATTATATATATATATATATATATATATATATTTATATATATATGTTTAGGTAGGTTTTTGTAGTGCATTTTTAAATTTTGAAAATATGTCAAAAGTCGTGGTCAATTTACCAAGACACATTAATTTTCGCATGGTCATATAAAGACGTGCGATCGCACGTCTTCCTGTGAAAGACTACTCTGTCTGTTTATTATGAAATCCTACATCAAATTCTGGCTCCAATGCATTTTAGTACGAAAAGCACCTTATTTGGTCTTAAACTTTTTGAAGCTTGTGAAAATTTACAAAACAATAGACAAAAGCATTTCCAAAGCAGCTTTATAGAAGTTTTTCCAGCATTTATGGTATTTGACAGATGTCTGTTTTGTCTTTATTTGACAATGATGTCGATCGAGAAAAATGGTTGCTAACTTAGCTAAAGTTAACCCATCAGCTCACAATAAGCATTACATTGCAATCAAATAAGAACTTTGTGGCCCACTTTTTAGTATGTCTTATTTATAAATTATACTTCGATTTTCTACTATAGTTTACCATACGATTGATAATAGTTCCTTCTGTTTTAATTTCAGAGAAAAATATCCATAACTTCATCTCTGTCAAAAGAAAGTTACTATTTAATTGACTCATTGATTGCAGTTTTTTGAAGAAGACCCCTTTTTTATGGTCAAATGATGATGTTTTCTACAAAAACAAGCTAAAAAGAAGCTATAGAAACTAAGAGCATTTAATAATACAGCAAAAAAGGTGGTTAAATAATGCTAGAATTTCATGATTTAATCACTGTTGAAGAGGAGCAAAAGCAATTTTTATTACGTTGGGTACAAGAACACAGAAACTTATATTATGATTGTAAAAAGCAAACTTTAAACAGGAAACTTAATGATTAATCTTTTATTTTACTATAAATACATGATAAATAATATGTGTTTTATTTAACGAATATAAATAAAATACTCTACAATGTAGATCCATACTAACTTTTTAACTTTGACCTCATGTCGGCAACAAAAAAAAAGCTGACAAATGCTTTAATGTGTTTACCTTATTATAGTGTCATTTATGCATGTTTATTTATATCTCATATTGCATACTTGTGTATTTGCAAGAAACATCACTGATAATATTATAATGATATAGTTGTAGGTTGGAGCTTTAGTCCATAAACAAACTGATAGTTAGGGTTGAGGTATGCAATTCTAAATATGCAGTAGTGTGTGATATATTTATAAAGTATACATACATCAGTGCGAGCTGCTCCTCATTTAAATTGAGGTTCAATTTTAGTTTTTTTTTTTTGCAACAACTGTGTCTTTTAATAAGCATTGCAGTATATTATGCAATTCATTTTTTTTTAAATGACATTGTGTTTTTTATTTTAATTACAACAATAATTATACTTTCGACAGAAAAATTATATTTTTGCAAGAGCCGTAAATTGCTCCCGTAAATCGTTTTAGAGTAGTGTGGGCAATAGCGAGAGCTAAAGCTCTCGCTTGCCGCCAAGGCCTATATATATATATATATATATATATATATATATATATATATATATATATATATATATACATACTTACATACATATATATATATAGAGAGAGAGAGATTTTATTTATTCCTCAATTTTTTTATTTAGGCAAAGGAAGATCGTACATGATAAATAATCGTTTAAATTTTATTCCAGTTCAGAATTTTAGAAATATTTTGTGTGACACAAGCAATAATCTTATTTCAAATTTTAAATCTGACTGTGTAAGGTATACTTTTATGCTATATATAATAGTTTTTGAGCTTCAATTTTTTCAGACTTTTTTTGTTTATGTAGAGTCACAATACCAAAGTCTGCTTGCAAAACTGAGTATAAGGTTAGGTCACACAGGCGCAAAAGTTTTGATCCAAATGATTCTGTTGCTTTATCTATGGTAGGACATTAATCTTTTTAATATTTCTTCTTTTTTCGAAATTTTTAAAACATTAAATGTAGTTGAGAATATTTTACAAAATAAAATGTAATAAAAAATAATATTTTGCTATTTTATTTTAGTTTTACACCATATTAGTATTTTTAGATTCTTACTATTTTAATTTAGGCCAAAAAGTTAGACAAATCTTTTTTTTAATAATAAAAAAAATGAATATTAAAATAAAGTCCAAAATCCTTCTTAACGTTTTGTCAGTTTTTTTTAATGGTAAGTTATTATTTAATTGCAATGTTAATTAGTGAGTCCAATTTTTTATTTAGCTCAGTGTTGCTATTAATCAATTAGAATACAGAAACTTGAAACACTTATGCAACTTAAAATGAAATTTAACTAGTAAATATTAGAATATCTATCAAACAAATATGCATATATCGCTGCAAAACAAAACTTGAGTCCATTTTTGTTGTTCCGAGAAAAAAACATTTAAAGTTTTAAATTTATCACTACCTTTGAATTTTAGAATTAAACCTAATTATTTTCTGTTTATATCAAATTCTTTCCCTTATTCAGACCAGTCTTCAATACATAAAAAAATCTATGTCCTGTGTTTACTTTAAATTTCCTAATGTTTATAATTCATCATGATGGACCCTTCTTCTTTTTTTGGTTTGTATCTCAGAGAGTTAGGATAAGTTTTTCAGACTTTTGATTGTCTCTTAAATATTTTTTTTGGACATAAGATATTTGATAAATTCAAATCCAACTTTTAAATATCTTTTTAATCTATCCAAAAAAATAGTCTGAGTCCAAAATTTAATCATTTTTGGCCCCAAACATTGTGAGATGTTTTTTATACAGTTAAGGAATATTATAAACTAAAAAAGTCATTTTTGCCAAAAATGAACTAAAGATAATTTTGCTTTGCAGCAATGATATACTCTTGCATTGTGTATTTAAATATTTTTTATAAACAGTAAACAACTTTAATTATTAAGTTTTACAAAGAAGACCAGAAAATCAAAAAACTTTTAAAGTGCTTTTCTTTTTTTTTTTTAAAGACCAAAACTTTACTTGATGTATGTACTCCTGTCCTTATAAAATCAATCAATGTATATACACTACACTGCCCCTTTTTTAAAAAATTCGTCAATAAATATACATTTATACAAAGTTATATAAAAAAAAGTAAATCAAAAAAAAACAAAGTGCATTTTTATAAAATGCAAAAGGTGTAAATTAAACTGTTGACTTTAATCTAAAGTTTAAAGATGTAAATAACAAGATTTGAGAAAATTATGTTACTTAAAAAAAAAAAGGTATGGAAAGCTTTTCTTTTAAAAGTTTTTTTTACTGTATATCTATATAACCTGGGTCTCAAAATAACTATAATTTGTAGAATCTTTTAAGTTCAAATCTTTTTTGTTAAAATCTTTTTTAAAAAAAAGGTTGTTATGCAACGAGCTTATCAATTTTTGTTAAAAAATGTGTTTTTTGTTTTTTTGTATATAAGTTTAAGTAATTTGATTTGATGTGAATCATTTGCTGAAATCTAAAATTCTGGGTTTTTTGAGACCCAGTTGATATAATTTAGGGAAAAAATTTTTTTACTGATATTTGGGACCTATCATGTAATCAAGCGTCATACTGAGTGACCGTTTTTTAAAAAGTAAAGTTTTTTAAAAAGTTACAAAAAACTGCTTCTATTTTTCAAAGATTTAGTTGATAAATGTTTGCTTTACTGCATAAAAAATATAGGTACAATAAAAGAATAAAAAATTAAAATGACAACAAGAAGCACAAAACAATAAAAAAAAGTCTTTCAAGTTGTTTTGTTGGATTTTTTTTTTAACAAAATTAATTAGTTTTAAACAAGTTTTAGTAAGAGTTGTTTTATTTCTTTGTAAAAAAACTGTTTCTACATTTAAACTGTAAATAATAAATATTTGCAATTATCTAAGCACCATTTTTTTTTACTTTTCGTTGTATGTCGAAGCATGTTTAGTTTTTTTTTATTTAAGCAGATTATGTATAAAGATCTGTTACAACAACAAAATATTGTCTATGTGGTAGGATACTGAAAGTCAAAATAAATATTCATATGTATACAATATTTTTTTAGCATTGCTTAGCTGGTTGGAAGAATTCTAAACCATTGCTGGCACCTGGACCAAAAAATATTGACCTCAAATCACATATTTTACCCCAGAAATCTGTAAGTTATTTTTAGCTTAATCTTATTAGATTTTTAAGTTTTAAAAAAATTGCTAAAAAGTCTTTAATTCATGTCGTCAAAACAAAATAAAAGTTTATTTTTGTTTTGATGTTTGTTTTACTTGTGTCATGTCGACATATTTTTTTATTCTGAATTATAATAGTTAATTGATTAATTTTAGCTAATTTTATTTGAACCCTTCTCACATTCGCGCTGCTTTTTTTTGCAAGCTTTTTAAATCAAATTTCAAACCTAACATGTAGATGCTAATGTCAAATAAAAATAACTATTAAAAATTATATGGCTATAGTATTTATACCATTTAGGTGGTAGTCATATATAGCCCATATGTGCCTATATTAATTAAGTATTATAAATATTATACATGGTCCACATCTTCGCCATCCCAAATATTACGTGTAGCTACCACATTGCGTATTGAGTGTGATTATCCTGGTCTGCATCAAAAATTTTTGTTCTATGCAACAAAGCACTAATTCACACTTTATGCAACTCAGCACTAGTTCATGTTCTAAGCATTAATTCACATTCTAATTTACTAAACACTAGTTTACGCTATATGCAGTTAAGCACTAATTTACATTCTAAGCAGTAATTCACATTCTATGCAACTAAGCACTAATTTACGTTCTAAGCAACTAAGCATTAATTCACATTCTAATTTACTAAGCACTAACTCACGTTCTAAGCAACTAAGCACTAATTTACGTTCTAAGCAACTAAGCACTAACTCACGTTCTAAGCAACTGAGCACTAACTCGCGTTCTAAGCAACTAAGCACTAATTTACGTTCTATGCAACTAAACGCTAATTCACATTCTATGCAACTAAGCACAAATTCATGTTTTAAGCAACTAAGCATTAATTTATGTTCTAAGCAATTAAGCACTAATTCACGTTCTATGCAACTAAGCAACTTGTATTAAATTAGTTAAATTAGTCCAAATCTATTATTTAATTACTAAAATGTGTGGATTAGAAGTTTTTTATATATTTGATCATGTTTTGTATCAACTTTAGCGAACCTGAGGAATGCTCCCTTTTTCTAGAAAACTTTATATATCTATATTAAAAAAAAAAAGTAGTAACCAATCATTGGTAATCATTTAAGTGTATACAATTTTTTAATTTGTCATTAGCTAGCCGCTTTGGTGGCTGCCACTAATGGTCTACTAAGTGACTTATGAGCAAAACTATAGTAGACTGCCCAAAATGCCTATATAAGTCCACTGAAATTCTACTATAAGATGTTTGCTAGGGAGTTTCACATTACTTATTTGGATTTTAAGAATACTTCAGACGTCCATTTATATAGAAGAGCTTTAGCAATATCACTTTTATCTTTTCAGCTTTGGTTCAATTTCCAGCAAACATTTTATGGCAGAATTTCAATGGACCTATATAGGCATTTTGAGCAGACCGCTGTAGTTTTGCTCATCGGTTACTTAGTGGACCATAAATGGCAGCCGCTAAAAGTGGCTAGCCGATGGCTAGCCACTATTAACATTATTAAATTATCGGCTAGCCAGTGACGGCTTCAGAAATTTTTTTGGGGGGAAGGGGAATATCGGAATTTATTTGTATTTTGTACCACATTGGCGTCTCCTTAAAAAAAAAAAGGTCCTCAATTTCTAAGGTATTTAGGACTTTCAGATTTTGGGTGGGAGGATGTATACCCCCACCCTCTCCTGGATTCGTCACTAAGTAACCGATAAGCAAAACTCCAATGAACCGCTATAAAATGCCTATATAGGTCCACTACAAATCCACTAAAACAATGTTTGCTGGGTTGAGTGAGGGATTGCCAGTTACACCATTAACGTATTTGAAATAAATACTTTTAAATGCATTTTCGGAACCTTTACGTTATAAAATTTTAGTAAAAAATTTGCAATATAAAATATACCAATAGCGTGATTCCAAAATCAAAAAACTTATTTTTAATACTCTCCAAATATAAAAATACAACTATTATGGATTAATAAGAAATTGAAAAAGAGTTTACTTTTGAGTTTACGATTAATAAGAAATTGAAAAAGAGTTTTGTTAATGAGGTTTTATAAAGTTCTAAAAAAATGTGTTTGAATATAATTTTTCTTGCTAGATTATTTTGTGTTTTTTTTTTTTTTCAGAAACTCAAGTTGAAAACAAAATGATGCGAAATGATTAGAGGTTGCATATGCAAGCAATTTGACGCGAAATGATTAGAAATTGTATATGTTAATTAGTTAATAGGAAATTATTAGAGGTTGTATTAGATGATATTTAGTCTGACTTCTCTAAATGCTCGAAGTTTGGGAAGTCAGATGAGAAAACATTAAAATATTATGCAGAAAAATATTTAAGCATTTTTAATTATAGAAGTGCTAAACTGCTTTTGTAAAAACTTAAATAAAAATGTGTGGATAAAAAGAAGTTTAATTTATTTCTCACTCTAAAACATCTTTCTATTTATTATAACGAAACTGTAAAATACTAATTTGAAATGAATTTAATTTTTTTTTAAAAAGGCTAGAAAGTAAACAATAAAAAACCCCTAAAATTACACAATTTTCTATTGTTTTTTTCTAACATTAAAATAAAGCTGCAGAAATATATGTGTTCCGGTAGATTGTAAAATGCATTAAAAAACCAAAGTTTTCTTGTCTGACTTCCCAAAGTTCACAAAAAAATCAGACGAAATATCGTCTAAGGTTGTATATGCATACAAGTTGACGCGAAATGATCAGTGGTTGATTATATACACAAGACATTAAAGCGAAACTTTTTTTAATAAAATGGTTTTATTGTTAAACGAAAAATTTTTATCAATTTTTTTTCGTTGTTTTTTGTAATGCTTATAATTTAATAAATATATGGGCAAGATCTTAATGTTGAGTTTGTATTTAAGTAAAAGTGCTATACTGCTGTCGTGTTTCAATGTAAATGGTGTAAATGCTGCTGTCGTGTTTGATGTAAATGGTGTAAATACTGCTGTCGTGTTTGATGTAAATGGTGTAAATACTGCTGTCATGTTTGATGTAAATGGTGTAAATACTGCTGTCGTGTTTGGTGTAAATGGTGTAAATATTGCTTTCGTATTTGATGTAAATGGTGTAAATACTGCTGTCGTGTTTGATGTAAATGGTGTAAATGCTGTCGTGTTTGATGTAAATGGTGTAAATACTGCTGTGTTTGTTTAAGTCAGTATACAGTATCGGATAAAACAAGTGCAACCAAATAATGCTAATTTAGTTTCTTTATATAAAAGTGCTGCATTTTTTCAATTTAGAGAAATAACTATGTAACTGTTTAGAGACAACGTTCTTCAAGTTTTATTCATCACAAAGTTCATTATTTGTACACGAAAATTAATAAATTAAAAAAAGTTGATTACCTTCTGGACAAAACAAGTGCAACTCCCCAAAATGTTGACCAAGCTGTATTTCGCTATCAATATTTTTTGGCGAATCCTTTGTTGTCGATCACAGCCTCGCATCTTCGAGGCATAGATTCGATCAGGTAATCAATGAAACTTTGTGGAATCGATGTCCAGGGCTTTTGGATTTGTTCAAACAGTTGATCCTTATTACGAACACCTTTACGATTAATTCTGCGGTTGACGATCTTCCACAGGTTCTCGATAGGGTTGAGATCCGTAGATTGAGGCGGCCAATCCATCACCGATAGGTGGTTGTCTTGAAACCACTGCTTGACTACTTTTGCAGTGTGTTTCGGATCGTTGTCTTGCTGAAAAACCCATTTTATTGGCATATTCCATTCAGCATGAGGTAACATAACATCTTTCAGGATATTGTTATACATGAAACAGTCCATTATTCCATCGATTCGATGTATTGGACCTATACCGTTAGCAGAAAAACACCCCTAGATCATTACATTGCCTCCACCATGCTTCACGGTCTTATGGCAGTAACGTAAATCGAGGCGTTTTCCGGCAGGTCGACGTACACGGCAAATGCCATCGCTCCCAATGATGTTGAACTTCGACTCATCACTGAACAGGAGTGTTCGCCATTTCTGCACATTCCAGTCAATATGAGATGTAGCAAACAGGAGTCTTTTCTTCTGGTTCTTAAGTGAAATCAGCGGTTTATTCGCAGGGCGTCGAGAAAACTATCCGGCTTCAACAGCACGTCGTCTGATTGTTCGGTCCGATACAGGAAGCTCTAATTGCTTTTGTATCTCGACTGATGATATCCAGGGATCCTTCTTGACGGATTTGACAATCATAGAATCCTCTCTAGAAGTGGTGGAATGCGGTCTTCCACCTTTGTTATCTTCTGCCACCTTCCCCGTAGAACAATGTTTGGAACATAGTCTTGATACGGTCCATTTTTTCACGCAATATTTATTACAAATACTTTTTTGTGACATTCCACTTACGTAATTGCCAATGATTTTCTTTCTTAGTTCCAATCCAAGACTGTCGGGAGCCATTTTTGCACTTGAAGTCATAAAAATAAGTAATCACGGTTCTTAAGGCTTACCGTGTTAACATCCAACCTAGACGTTGTGTTCCACAGAGCATTATTGTATCATCACAAGGTAAATGTAGTAAAATGAACCTGTGTGAACCTGTTCTGGAAGATTCTAGATGCTTCTTTTCGATGCTTCTGGAAGCTTCTGAATGCGTCTGGATGCTTCTGAATGTTTCTGGATGCTTCTTCTGGAAGCTTCTGCATGCTTCTGGAAACATTTCGATACTTCCTTTAATTATTAAAAAACTTCTGTGACGTTGACATGGACCAGACTTAAGAAAATGAAACAAATCAAAAAAGTTGCACTTGTTTTGTCCGCTGCAAAATGGCACTTGTCAACGAAATTCTGCCTGTGTGCTGTCAGCTAATTGCTCATGTCATGGCATGCTATGACTCCAGACTCCTGAACTGTTTGCTGTGGTCGTATAGTTCGTTTCGTTTTTTAGTCATGTAAAATTAGGAACACTTTTTAGCATTGTTTGATGTTGGTTGCAAATGTTTTGTCCAATACTGTAAGTCAAAATTGAAATGAATTAAATGGTATTGGTTTTTAATAAAAAACTCGGTTAGGTGGCGATTTTTTAAAGTCTTCATAACTTTAAACGGTAGGTAAAATTACACCGGTTTTTTAATTTTTTACTTTATCTTTATTTTTGCTTATATGTATCATCACAAGGTAAATGTAGTAAAACGAACCTGTGTGAACCTGTTCTGGAAGATTCTAGATGCTTCTTTTCGATGCTTCTGGAAGCTTCTGAATGCGTCTGGATGCTTCTGAATGTTTCTGGATGCTTCTTCTGGAAACTTCTGGAAGCTTCTGCATGCTTCTGGAAACTTTTGGATACTTCCTTTAATTATTAAAAAACTGTGCGACTTTCTGAAAAAATCAGACAGAGCTCAATAATGACCTTCTTCAAAATTGCTTTATATATATATATATATATATATATGTATATATATATATATATATATATATATATATATATATATATATATATATATATATATATATATATATATATATATATATATATATATATATATATATATATATATATATATACTGTTGCTATTTATACTAGAAGTTCGATTCGTAATTTTTTAAAAAAATATTAATTGGCTCTAGATATTAGAAGTCAAAATTTGACTAAATTTTTTGAAATATTGATTGGTGCCGAAGGCATTTTTAAACTTGACTAAAAAACAAAGTAAATACTTTACAATGAGTATTTCACTTGATAATTGTTTATTGGCTAGTTTAGACCAAAATTTAATAAATTGTTAAAAAAAAAAATTTTCCTTGTGTAAACATCATTTTCCGAAATTCGCGAAAAATGGTTTTGTCCTTTTTGATCTTCGTTTTCTTTCTAAGCCGTGTTTTTTTTTTTTTTTTTTTTTTTTTTTTTTTTGCTATTATAAATCTTTCTTTAAATAAAGGGATATATAGTTAGTTTATTTTGTCGTTTTACACATTTTACAATGTTATCTTTAAATTCGAATAAATATATATATAATTACAAGCTGACAGGGGCAAGTAGAAGACATAAAGTCTTATCATCAAGCCCTTTTGTGAAATAGAGAAATATAAAATTTCTAAAATTCCAATAATATAAAAAAGAGTTAAATTAAAAATTTTGAAAAAAATAAACAAACATTCAAACAAAATTAAAATAAAAATAAAAAAATTTAAAGAGTTTGAAATAAAGTAAAAAGATTGAAAAAAATTAAAAAGTTTAAAATAAATTAAAAATTAAAAAAAGTAAAAATTAGAAAGAAAAAAAAATAATAATAATAATAATAATAAAATCTCGAAATAAAAAAATAAAAATGTATACAATGCGTAAATTAAAAAGTTTGAATTTTTTTTTACAAATCAGTACATATACGTATACATATTCAATACAAAGCGAAGTATATATTCAAAAATATTTATATATTAAAAAGATTCCAAACGTTATGTAGATTTAAATTCATTTGTTAGTATTTATTAAAAAAAGTTAAAAAAAAAACAGTCAAAGAGAAAATCAAACAAGAAAGATATATATGTATATATATATATAAAAAAAAAAAAAAAAAAAAAAAAAAAAAAAAAAGCTTTTTATCAAATTTATCAAAAAAATATTATTTTTAAAAAAATGAAAGAATGTATGTAATGTTTGAGTTTAGTAAGTGTTTTTTTATAGTTCTTTTGAATATATCAATAGATTTTATTTTTTTCATATTTTCGTCAAGAACTGACTTCCACAAGCGTGGCCCCCGACATGTAATTGAGAAGTCAGATTTTTTGAGTGATGTTGGTGGGATGTAGTAATTATTTATTGAGTGTCTTGTTTCATATTTATGGTTAATTAGAGAGAAACCTTTATAAAAATATTTTGGAATTAGTTCATTTTGAAGTTTAAACATAAATAACAAGTTATGGTATATATTTAGTTCGTATACGTTTAGCGCATTAATTTCCTTAATCTTCGTCTAGTTAAGTACCTAAAAGTATAAAAAAAAACTATGGCTAAGTAAAGGCTTAGCTGCAAAATCCAACTCAAAAACAAAATTCTGATCTTTAGACGGATTGATTGCGACATGATAATGGTCAAACCCCTGGTTTTAAAAAAATATTGTATAAGAGAAACGTAAACATTTCTATTAATTTACAGATTGAAACATAATAGTTGTGGGGTAAAGGCATATTTGATAAACATTTTAAAAAACTATTAGTATTATTTCGAGACCAAATGACGGTCTCGTCATCAAAATACAAAATAAAACGTCATACAAAATTAAATATTTTTACAAGAAGCGTTTAAAAAAACTCGTTAAAGAAAACACTTTAGTGACGTCATATTTTAATTTAAATAAAACGGATCCTTCGTTTTAAATTTTAAAATTCTTTAAAGAGTTAAATATATATAATTCAATAAAAACTTCTACTATAGATGTAACTCTTTATTTTTAAGTAAATTTTTATTACAATAATTCAAGGGAGTATTGATATCCTCGTTATCAAGTATAGCATAAATATAAAAAAAAAATTTTTTTTAATTGTATAAGAAAAACGAAATAGTTGTGGGGTATAGGGATATCTGATTAACGTTTTAAAAAGTATACATAAGTCACACATATAATCAGTACCTGATCAAGGGGGGGGGGGGGCTATAAAAAAATTAAAAATTTTTTTTATAGCCAAAACTTCCAAAAATTTTAGAAGACCTTTTTTTTTTTTTTTCAAAGTCATTTTTAGGCTCTGGCCCATTAAAAGGCCTCCAAAAACAAAAATAGCCCTGGGCCCACTGACTATAATTATTTTAAAATTTTGAATACTGCTCCAAACAAAAACAAATTGAAAATTAAAGAAGCACTCCATGTTAAATGGAAAAACCCATCTTTAAATAAACAAAATGTTTATTATAATATAAATTTGTCAATCTAGTTTGTTTTTTTTATTATTTACTTATAATTTTTGTTGTTGTTGTTGCTATTTACGGTATTATAACTTGTATTATAATTTTTAATGGTTTGTAACAATTTTATCTTTCGAAAATGTTAATATGTTAACTACGAAACATATCAAGATTTAAAAATATCGTGTTTTTCTTTAAAATATGTTCCTGAATCAGGATGACGTGATGTAAACTCCGTCATCCTGATTCAGATCGCCGTTTGAAGGTGAACATTCATGACGTTGTATTTTGAATGCTTTCATCATTTTTCTGTTAAAACGAGGTGGTATAGTATCACTCAGGTAAAAATCATTTTACTGTAAATCGACCTGCTTTATTTAGTTTTCTGAGTGTGTTTTGAACTTTTCGAATGAATTTTAGAGTTGGATCATAGTTGAGTTTTTTTGTTTTGCCTCCTAAATGTTTTTTTATTTTGGCTAAAGCAGTATAAAAATTATTTCGCACTAGTTCAGTTCCTTTTTCAAAGGAATATGCCTTTATATTATTGTCTTTCTTGATCTCATAAAGAGCTTTACGTTGTTTTTTATCTAGATTACTTTTTATAGGCTTCGCCATTTTCAAAATTCTCAAAAAATCTTGTCTCCTTCAGTTTTTCTTGATAGACGGTAATTTTAAAGCAGATGATTTAGTAATTGTTATAACATCTAAATTAGATATGTGTATTGGATTGGTACAAACTTTGGACTAAGATCAAATAGTTTTTTATGATGTACTGGTATATCAGAATCAGCTAAATTAAGTGTTACCTCAATAACTTTTTAAATTAATTTGTAACGGTTGTCATTATTTTTGTTGTTGTTGTTGTTATTACTATTGTTTTTTTGTTTATGCAGCAACTTTTCGTGATTAGATTAGAATTTTGTTTTAGTTGGATTAAGACATTCTTATTAAGATTTGTAATTTATATAAGAACTTTGTAAAAATTTATAAAAAAAAAGTTTTCTCTTATATTACATTCGATTACTTGATTTTTAACTTTTTTTTATTAACATTAATTAATATTAGTAATATAAAAATATATATCTTAACACAATTTGTAATGAATTCCGAATCGTAATTCTGTAATGGTTAAATTTAAACAGCTTTAAAATATACACGTCATTTTGTTTTTTTATAAGAAACTTGTTTATAAGAAACTAGTACTAGAAGTCACAAAGTCATAAGAAACTTTAACTACTGCGTTACTTTTTAATGAGAATTAATTAAGAGTTCAAGGAATATTTCCTAATTTTTACCTACTTATCGCATCAAAATATAGATGAACTCGTGTAATTTGAATTTTGAAGTTGTTTCAAAATATGTTCAAAATATAAGAGTTTTCAAATTATGGTAGTTTATTCCTCAATATAAAATCCTTAAGGGGTCGTCCATAAATTACGTCACGCTATAACTATAAATTCAAAATTCGCTTCTTTAGTGTTACGATTTTGTGACGAGGGGGAGGGGGTTCGAAAATGATCAAAAATTGCGTGACGTAATTTATGGACAACCCCTAAGGTAGCGAAGAATTTTTTTATTTAATTAGCACGTGCAATCGAGTGGAATTCCATTCTATAAAAATTGAAACACGTATGTTAGAAATATATCTCAAAAATACATATAAACAAAATTAAATATCCATACCAAAATATCCAAATTGCATACCCGTACGGGAAGAGAGATCGTCGCGTGCGATTGACCACTCTCTTTTTTACCAAGTATTTTTTGCTTTATTTAGTTTTATTATGAAAATTGAGCAAGATATTTATTAATTTTTTTAAAAACGAAGAAAGTAAGCTTGTGTATATTTGGATGCAAGGAGTGTACGTTACAATTTATTTTGTAAAATATACGAAGCTTGGTGCCAGAAATCTATGTTAATTTGTACCGATTCCAAAAGTAATACTAACTGTTCCTAATGTAATAGTGTGAATGACATACATTTTTCAAACTTAGTACAAGTATGCGAATCTGACTCAACGGACATTTGTTTTTGAAAGTTACGTTCTAAACGGCTTTTAAATGTTAGCTAAACTTTTTCTAAACGTTTTAATCTTTAGAATGGTTAGAAGACGTTTAAAAGATGTTTAGATCGTAGCTTTTAAAAATAAATGCCCGTTGGGAAAAAAAATCAATAATGCGAAAAATAAAAATGATGAAACGCTGTAGTTTCAACAAGAGTCCATTTTATACCAATCATTTTAAATGAATAGTAATCTTAAAGTATGATTCATTTAAAACTTGTTATCAATTTGACTCGCAAATTGTTAATAATTTACATATAAAATTGACAAATACCATTTGACAATATGGTATATGACAAATATACGTTTACATATGGTATTGACAAATCTTTCATCACTACTTAAGTCTCATTAAGTCATCAAAAAAGAAACAAAAACATTACCAAAAATTTAAAAAAGAAAAAGAACTACAAAAATGAAATAAAATACAAAAAATATAAAAATTCTTTTTGAAAAGTTAAAAAAGCAATCCAAAAAAAATTACTATTCCTTATTGCTTAATGCTAAAACATATTAAAACTTATTTGCTTAATTGCTAAAACATTTGGAAACGCTAAAAAAACATGGAATGTTATTAAAGAAATAACAGGCGTGGAAAATGTGAAAATCGATAATTTCCCAAAAAGATTGCAAAGAGATGGTATATAGGAGATGCTTTTTTAAATAAAGAAATTGCAGAAACATTAAATGACTTTTTTATAAATATAGGAAAAAAACTAGCCAGAGCAATTCCTGAGGGGAGTAAATCATTTAAATCCTTTTTGAAAAAACCAGATTCCATAATGGATGAGTCGGAACTTCTGGTTGAT